>PVJC01024398.1:0-25267 GCA_004026665.1 Murina feae
GCGCGCTTTCCACCCCACAGGCCAAGTCCCTGCGTGTGCCTCCTTCTCCAGTGGCTCTGAGCTCAGCAGTTCTGAGCCGAAGCAGAGTTCAGAGCCGGTGGGGTGCAGGGCCTTTCCGCCCCGCAGGCCAAGTGCCCGCGCCTCCTTCCCCAGCGGCTCTGAGCCTAAGTGGAGCTCAGAGCCACTGGGGTGTGGGGCCTTTCCACCCCATAGGCGGGGTCCCTGCACGCCTCGGATGGTGCAAGACATCAGCCACCACCCGCCCAGCCCACTCTGCTGCCCGCTGGTTCCCATGACTCACCCACTGCTCTCTCCGTGGCTCCCGGCCGCCATCTTGCCTGGGCTAATTTGCATACAGCCGCTCTGATTGGCCGGTGGGCGTAGCTTACCCCGTCCCGGAGAAACGGTTAATTTCAATATTACGCTTTTATTTTTTAATATGTTTTTTTCCATGTATATAGTATTTTCATTTTCTAAAAACAATGTTTCTCCTTAAGTATTTTTACTGATTTTGGTACATAATCTATTATGAAATTACAATAAATGGGAGACATCATTAGAATAAAACCAAATTTATTTTATCGTTTTTTACACTTTGGTCTCATATAATTGTGTTTAGTGCTCCATAAAATGAATCATCAAACAGGTAACAAGGTCAGGTAATCTTTAAGACCAATATGAAGTAGCACTGTGTCACTCATTAAAACTTAATTCATACAAATTATGTACCGATTTCATAGGTAGTCTATAATCTCATTACAATTAAGAAAACTAATCAACAGTTATTTATGTCAATAATTGACATGCTTTTGTTTACAAACATAAAGTTACAGTGCTTGAAAATCTGCTTTGACCTTTTGAACTGTCATTGAAAGTCATTTAATTACATATAGCAGGGATCTGGCTAAATGCTTTACATGAATAATACATTTAATCCTCAGGACATGCCTATGAAATCCTACATAGTAAAAGGGTAATATGCAAATATACTGAACTATAGAACTGAACAACCAATCAAAGTGTTATTTACTAATGATATGCTAAGATTGCTCAACCGCTTGCTATGATGTGCACTGACCACCAGGGACAGACAGCCAACTGGTAGACCAGTCACTATGATGTACACTGACCACCAGGGGGCAGATGCTCCGACTGGCAGGTTAGCTTGCTGCTGGGGTCCGGCTGATTAGGCCAGACGCACCCTAGAGCCCTCCTCAGTCCCTCCCTGGCCCAATCGTGCACCGGTGGGTCCCTTAGCCTGGCCTGCGTCCTCTCCCAATCCAAGACCCCTGGGGGAGGTATCAGAGAGCCGGTTTCAGCCTGATCCTGCAGGCCACTCCCCTTAGGAGGGTGCCAGATGCAGGGCTCATGGCTGGTGAGCACTGAGCCTGTGTCAGGCACAGTGGGGCCGGGATGAGCAGAAGTGCCAGGTAGGAACTGCATGCAGTGTTGGACTGCAGGTTTTGGCCTGATCCCTGCAGGCCACCCAGAGGGACCCCACCCATGCACAAATTCATGCACTGGTCCTCTAGTCTATTATAATATCCATTTTACATATATATGAAGGGTCAAAGGCCCAAGGAAACTAAGTAATTTTTCCAAGATAACAGTGTTAGAACTAAAATTTGACCAAGGTAATCTGGCTCCTGAGTCCACTTAATTCTCTACTACTCTGTTTTCTCTCTTTCTTTGTGTTTAATGTTATTTTCTTTCTTAATTTATTTTTTAAATTAATAACTAGCATTCTAGATCTTAATTTAAAGGAGGGAGGGCAAGAGAGAGAGAAAGGAGGAGGGGTAAAGGGAGGGGGAGGAGGAGAGGTGAAGAGAGAGAGGAAGAGAAAGAGACAGACAGACAGACAGACATCAGTCACCTCCTGAAACCTGGGTATGTGCCCTGACCAGTACTTGAACCTGTCACCTCTTGGTGTATAGGCTGATGTTCCAACTCACAGATCCACCCTGGTCAGAGCTATTTATTGTTTTCTTAATCACCAAGTTACACAGACTTTCTATTTTTGGTAAAGTCGCCTCTTACATTATGGCTGGGCGCAAACAATTAGCTCCTTAGATTGACCGAGCATCTGGCTTTTGTTTATGAAAGTGCAAAGCAGATGCTCTTCAGTGTGTCCAGACCAACTGGGTATTTTCCTGACAAAGTTCACTAAGGGAAAACACTAAATTGAAGAGGAACCAAAATGCACTGGTTTTGTGCATTTATTTTTTATTAAATATTCTGAATTTTTAATGAGAGATACTTCTATAGTCAACTACTCAATAAATTTAAATAATTTATCATCAGATTAATGTATCACACAGCTCTTCCTTTATTCGATTCATATAAAACTGACTCAATGAATACACCATTTAAAAAATAATTCCAAAACTGCATGAATGTTTCTTTTTCACAAGTATTAACAGCCCTAACTGGTTTAGCTCAGTGGATAGAGCGTCAGCCTGCGGACTCAAGGGTCCTGGGTTCAATTCTGGTCAAGGGCATGTACCTTGGTTGTGGGCACATACCCAGTGGGGAGTGTGCAGGAGGCAGCTGATCGATGTTTCTCTTATTGATGTTTCTAACTCTCTATCCCTCTCCCTTCCTCTCTGTAAAAAAAAAAATCAATAAAAATATATTTTAAAAAAGTATTAACAAACATCATGGTTCTAGCTTTTTAAAGAGATGCATTTCCATGATAAGGTGCAATATAAAAGAGAGGGAAAAATTTTATTTAATGTGCATGTGCTTATATCTATAAAATCATCTGGAAAAGAAAGAATCTTTTTCAAAATGCTAATAGTTATCAATAGGTGGCAGAATTTCAGGTGTTCCATTTTTTTCTTCTTCTAATTTTTCTCAAAGAAATGTAGATTAAAGTGGGAGAGGAAGGTAGAGAAGAGAAAACCAAGGAAACTAATGTTCGCAGAGAGATAGGCCTTCAAGTAAATCCTTAATCTTCACAGTAATTTCAAGGTAATTATTACCATTCTCATTTTTAGAGATGGGAAAAGTGAGGCCCAGACAGGTTGCACCTTGCTCAAAGAGACATAGTGACTGACAGGCAAGATCTAACTCTAAAGCCCATAATCTTCCTATGTCAGAAGATTATGATCCATTCATGTTCACACGTTTATAAGAGATGGAGGAAAGACAAGAGTAATCTGGATTCTCCTTCTTTTAATCAGCTCCACCTTTTCCGCCACAAACTAATAAATGCATTGATATTAAGCTAATTGTACAGATCATTATCTATCGGAGACACAGTGCCTTCGTCACCAAATCCCTCAGTACCTCTCTCCTGTTTGTGCAGTGACAGCATTAAGCATTTTGGAGAACCACTGCAGCACCTGGGACCTAACTTAACCGTTATTATTGGTAACTTTACAGAGATAACAGGGCTCACTGCCATTTATTTCCCTGAATCAAGCTCAGGAAGAGATCCTGCATACTGCTATTTATAGTTGGAAATGGGAGCAACTATGAAATGAACTCAGAGCTTCTTCCTTCTTTCTCCACTCTACACTCCCTCACCTCGAACAACTTAAGAGGCAGGGGAAAGTGAGGGAGAGAGAAGACCAGAGGAACATAAAGACCGAAGAGCAGGGGAAACTAGAATTCACTTAGAATTCCGTGTTTAATCTTCAAATCCACGGAACTGAAATCACCGGCTATGTCTCAGTGGGTAAATATGTCAGAAACGAGGCTTTTAATCACATTCACATCTGTGCTTAAAGAAACGTGATCTGTTCACCAAAATCACTGCTACCGACTTCTTTAAAAATCAAACAGAAAACAACATTGCGCACATCGATATCTGAAGTTCAGGGACTGAATGTAACAAATACAAATCTACGTTTGTTTTGAAGAATATTCATTAGCTTTTATAAGTGAAGTATAAAAAAATGTGCACTTTACCTGTCAAGGTTTAAAGTTCCTGTGTATATGAACTCCAACAGTTTCTTAAACCCATCTGCCTTCACCTGACTCTGATCAAGAAAGACATTGTTCTCGGAAGTGCTCCTGTAGATCGCGCCGAAATACTCACTAAACGAGGCCAGCACATTCCTGTGAGCTTTAAACTGGAACTCCCCAATCACTATGGTGCAGTCACAGAGAAAACCTGCTTCCCGTTGCTTGTTCAGCCTCTCCAGAAGGTGCTCACAGTGGTGCGAATACTGCATTTTGAGAGCAGAGTGGAATTTTATTTACCCTTGTTCTAAAAAGACAAAAAGAAATGGCAAATCAGTAATCCTAAGTTTTCATCAAACGTGTCACCCAAGCAGTGGATAAGGGGAGAAGGGCCGTAGGACAAACCATGAACGGGAATAAAGTCGGTTCTCATTTTATCCCCGCCCTCCCCCCCCGCCCCCCACCAACCAGAAAACGCTTATCAAACAGACAAGGTCAAAATGCTCAAGGGGTTAAGTCCTTTCCATCTTGGTTCCACCCTGGCCAGCTAGCACAGTCCTTTGAACACGTCAATAACTGACGATGGCGGGAAACGCTTCCGCGAGCTGAAAAAGAAGCACCACAAATCGCTCGCCTCCGCACCAGCGGAACCTGCAAACTTTGAAGCCCGGGAGGCATAGCTTTGTTAAGGAGAAAAAAAAAAACAAAACACAACTAACCACTGAGCGGTGATTCCTTGGGACAGATGAGGAAGAGAGCGGTGGGAGCTCTTCGCAACAGCTCCCGCGGGGCCCGCAGCTGCTCCCGGACGCCAGCCGGGTGCCCCGGGGCGGAGGAGCGGCAGGACCGGGAGTTGTCAAAGGCTCAGTCCCGACCCCGGGCGAGGCCACGCCCCCTCCCGTCCCCCTTCTCCGCTCAGTGGCTCCCGGAGGGACCCCCACAGCCCGCCTCTCCGGCGTCTGCCGCCCTGCCCTCTGCCCAGCTCCCACTCCCCCCGATTCCCACGGGCAGAGGTGGCAGCCAAGGCCAACAGCGGGCTGCCTGGCCCAAGCTCCCCACGTTCATGATTTCGTCCCGACTTGAGCTCCAACTCCAAGGGGCCTGCTCCCCCTCCTCCCCCCCGCGCCCAGTGGCCCACGGTCTGCACAGAGCGGGGATCGTGGGCCGGGGTGAAGACCGAACTCACCTAGAGCCACCCAACCGGGGACACTGTTTCTTCACTCTCTCCCCGCCATCTTGGGAGGACGTCACCACGCCGGCTCCGCCTTTCCCCGCTTCCTCCGCGCCAACGTCACATCCGGGGTCGGGAGTCCCTTGGCAACCCTGGAGGCTTTAGGACCGCGGAGGGCCCACGCCGACCTGGGCTGAACGGGCCGGGCCGCACACCCCCTTCACACGGACACCTCCCATGCCAGGGCCCCCCTCCTCGAAATAGCGAGCGTCAAAGATGGGAGCGCCCGGAGCGCCCCGCCTGTGTTCCTCCTTCTCAACGCCGGGTCGGCCAACAGTCCAGGTCTCGCGCGCGGGCCGCACTAGGGCCGCGGCCCCGCGGAGCCGCTTCGCAGGCCCCTTTCCCGGAGCCAAAGCGCGCACTGCATGCTGGGGCTTGTAGTTGCCCGTCTTCTCCCGTCATCCTTTCCGTCCCCGGGAGGAACTGCTTTGTGTGCTGGGTTCTGGGCCACGGGGAGTTCTCGAGCTGAGGCGGTGACCGCTCGGCCGTGTACATACCCGGAAGCTCTCGGGCCCTCCTGGGTGTTGATTGCCTCCGCCCACCGCAGCCCGCGCTCGGCGATTCCCTCGCCGGGGGACGGAGGTCGGACGCGCGAAAGCCGAGCCCAGGTGCGGGGCGCACTGGGCAGGCGCAACCTTGGAGGAAGGTGGGCGCTGTACCGGAAAAGGTTCTGAGTCGGGGCTAAAAAATATTTTGATGCAATTTTTTTTACGTCGAATTCAGATTTCGTAGGGTGAAGGGAAGGGATGCCAGTTTGCACAATACACAAGGAGCGCAGAAACGTCCAGATAAATCACATTGTGTTAGGGTGGATTCTTTCCAAGGACCCGCAGACGTGATCCTAAGTCTCAGGAAACCACAACGTCAACATTTTTTTCTTGTTAAAAGTTGTGTCAGGACCGTAGGAAACCGACTCGCAACTTTATTTGAAAGGGCAGTCTATTCGTTCCTTCTCTCTGAAGATTTTCCCAACCAGGTTCTGTTTACTGTCTTTATAACGTCTGTCTACTCAGCAAGAAGCCTATTTGTGCATGAAAACCTAGCCATTATGTTTATAAAGAAAAGAGTTGAGGTCGGTTCTTTCTTGATTTTGTTACTAAACTCAAAGGTTTCGCTGCTTGGGGTGCTGAATTAAAAAACAAAACAAAACAGGAGGTGATTGTTGCAAGGTAGTGTTATTTACTCGCAGCAAGTAAAGGAGGTGAGGATTCACGGCCAAAGCTGTCTCCCAGAAGAGAGGCCTAGCCATTGCTATTTGGCCAAGTACACACTGATTTCTTCCTTACAGTTGGCTACATTCATCTACTCTAGTCCCTGTGGAGCTCAGCCTGTTTACAGTTGGTATGTAAAATACGGTGCTACATTTTAACATTTAGCAAGAATAGCATTTAGTAAGAATGACCCAGACCGTGAGACCCTTGTTCTAACAATTTTATCTTTCTGAATATCCTTTTTTTCTTATTTCACTTTTTTGTCGGAACACTTTTTGATGATTTATTAATTCAGAAATATTTATGAGTCTCTCCTAGGTGCCAAGCATGACACTAGTATAAGAGAATAAGACTAAAGCATGGTCTCTGGGGAAAAATTAATGGAAAACCTAATGGTATAATAGTGTTCCGGAGGCTACAGGGCTAAGAGTTTTCACAGTGATTTCCCTGCTAGGCTGAACATTACATTATTTTCCCAGTATCAGGTTGTGAGTTGAAGTAAAAAACAAACAAAAACCTTAATAAAGAAAAAAAAAATAAGGAAAATTAAGTCTGGAGCCTTCTTGCACATGGCACGCCATGAATAAAAACATTTGATAAACAAATGAAATCATACCCAAACCGATAGTAGAATTTCCGAAGGGTGTACAAGTTACTGTCTTTAAAGGAAGAAAAGGCAGTTTGATTCTAGGGGGAAGAAAAAAAAAAAAAAAAGCTGTTTCCGCCCGGTTTCGAACCGGGGACCTTTCGCGTGTTAGGCGAACGTGATAACCACTACACTACGGAAACCCAGGTGGTGGCTGGGCTTCAGAAAGCCCTACATATAGACATTGTCATTTGCAGTTCATTTAAAGTTAACGAAGATTAATGTAACTTTTAACTGAAAGAAGAAAGTAAAACCAGAAAGAGGGAAATAACTATGTTGAACGATGCTATTATTTCAAAAATTAGAATTTGGTGCACTTTTTTTTAACGCTCCCTCCCCCGCGGTACCCGCTAGTTGCCCTTCCTTTGGGTACACTTTCTTCTATGAGAAAGACGTGTTTATGAAGCGTCTTTTCCCAGCCTGGTGTTGCTGAGAGTGTCAGACGAGTTTTGGGGCTTCGCTGGCCTGGAAGGGGGCGTCCTGGCGGGTGCCCGAGTCCCTGATCCCGCAGCGTTGCGCAGCGCCAACCCCCAACGCAGGGATTTAGCCGGAGAGAAAGCAACTCCGCCCAGCCCCTAGCGGAGGGCCTTTCTTGATTTCGGTGCTTTCTTAATTTTGTGTAATCGCGTTTCAATTTCCTCCCTTGCTTCTGTACACCAGAACTTTCACGAGTAAACTGCGTACTCACAGGTGTGCAAAAGTGGGGATGGGACTCAGATACCAAGAGGCACTTTTTTTGGAACGCAAGGTACTTAAATGCTTCTAAACCTGGGTGAGCTTCCTATGACTGAAGGAATATCATTTTTCCTGCAGAGACAAACACACCCTTATGCCTAAAAATCCAGACTTTATCAGAATAAGAATTGTTAGTAGCTTCCATATTACCCGGGGAGATAACCTGATGAGATTGCATTCATTAATTAATTGTGAGATTCTTCCATTTTTGTTTTTGAGTGCATTAGGCTTACAAACCACACAAAAGGAACACAACCGTTGCCCACTATATAGAAACAATAATAAAAGTTTTTATTTTTAATTGAATTTTATTGTTTAAAGTATTACAAATAATAGTACATATGTCTCCTTTTTCCCCCCCATTGACCTTACCCCGGCCTCTCCTACCCCCCGGCATATGCAATAATAAAAGTTTTTAAACCCCACTTCGTGTTTCTTTTTTCTTTTCTTTTTTGCTCAATTCCTCACCCCTTCCCCAGCTCCCTCCTGACAGCTATCAGACTGCTCCTCTATGAATACGTCTGTCTCTACTCCGCTTGTTAGTTCTTTCTGTTCATTGGATTCCACCTATCAGTGGAATTGTATGTGAAAACCCACTTTAAATTTTTATTGACTTGCGAGAGGGGGAGGGGACATAGATTTGTTGTTCCATTTACTTATGCATTTATTGGTTGATTCTTGTACTAGCGTATGGCCGGGCCTGGAATCGAACCTTGGAGTATCGGTTGGACACTATAACCAACTAGAGAGCTACCCAGCCAGAGCTTGCTTTAAATCCTAGCATTTTTCCTCCTCCTCTTGCAGAAGTTGACTGGGTGTCAAAAGCAGGGACCCTGCCCCCGCTGCTGGGACAACCTTCCCCGGCCTAATCCCTCCACCTTTTCCGATAGCTTTCCCCAAGCCCCCGGACAGAAGGGCGAATTTACTGGAATGTAACGGTTTGGGGAAAGAAAACGTTTTCTAGCTGTTCGAGGTGTTCGAGGAACCCGCTGGTGAAGGGTCAGACTGTATTTTCGGGGAGGAAAATGGGGTTTCCCTGATAACGGTGTTGCGGGATCCCGGGGGAGGGAGAGAAGCCGCGGCGACAGCGGTCCCGTGGCGCTGCGGCGCGCGTGGGAGGGTCCCGGCGCGGGCTGCCCCTGCCCCGCCGGCGGGGCCGCGCGGGCGTCTGTGACGCGGCGTTCCAGGCCTTGCGCTCGCGCGCGTCGCTGGAAGCCGGGCAGGAGGCAGGGGCTGCGCCCCGCACCAGGCGTCCTCCCGGCGCGGGCCGCAGCCATGAGCTGGTACCAGCTGCCGGTGGTGATCGACAACGGCTCGGAAGTGATCAAGGCGGGCCTGGCTGGGTCCCGGGAGCCCCAGTTCATGTACCCCAACATTACCGGCCGCAGCAAAGGCCAGAGCTGGGCCCAGGGCGCGCAGGAGCTGTGGGTGGGGGACCAGGCGGAGGACCGCAGAAGCTCGCTGTCCATCAGGTACCGCCTCTTCCTGGGGGGCAGGACTCGGGGGAGGGGAAGGGGGAGAGCCCAGAGCAGGGGGGCGAGCGGGAGCCAAAAGGCAAGGAAGCCGCTAGCTGGCCTTCTAGGAAATGCAGGGGCCACAACCCTCCCCGATACCAAGCACCTCACGAGCGAATATTACTTGCTCTCTGGATCTGTACAGGTGGACGCAGACATACACATGTAAGTTGTACTCATAAAAAGCAAATCCACTTAAGAATGTTACTTAACTCATGGTACCTTTGTCGTCTGGGTGGTTGTTTCAAATTAATTGCCAGTGAAATTGTACTGTTATGTGAACATTCCCCTCCCCCCAACCTCTGTAACTCACAGGGGGCTTTCCCATGTGGATGTGGGGCATGGAAAGCAACAGAAATTGCAGAGGAAAGTAGTTGTTCTACTTTTGCTGGTAGCCACCTTCTCTGAGAACCCCTGGCAGTCATTGCCCATAAAGGGATCCTAGTGAAAAAGATGGCATTAACCCAGGTTGGAAGGGTTGTTACCCCCAGATTTCCTGATCCCCAAAGACCACCCAGGGAGCCCGTGTCCAATGCAAACGCGATGCAGAAACATGAGGGCCTTTATTTGAGTTAACTTAGACTTCGTCCCACACGCGCTCACCAACGCAGCGGCAAGGCGGGAAAAAGTGCTGGAGTTTCAGGAAAACAGGATTTATAGGGAGTGGGTGGGGTAATGAGGGATTGGGGGACTGGTGGAGGGAAGAGTCAAGGTCCGGTTTGGGGGGTGGGGGGGGACAGGGTGCAGTTAGACTTGGGTCATTTCCTCTGCATCCCTATTGGCCGGTCCGCAGCCTTGCACTGCCCTTTCAGGGTAGAAACTGCCATTGAGGCTGTTGTTCTTTCTACAGCTACCCTGTGGAGCGTGGTCTCATTACTGCCTGGGGGGACATGGAGATCATGTGGCAGCATGTCTATGACCACAGCCTGAAGCTGAAGCCCTGTGATCGCCCAGTTTTGGTTACTGAGCCAGCTCTGAACCCACTAGCCAACCGACAACAGATCACGGAAATATTTTTTGAGCATCTGGGGGCTCCTGCCTTCTATATGGCCATCCAGGGGGTGCTGGCTCTCTTTGCTGCTGGCTTCACCACTGGCTTTGTGATGAACTCAGGGGCTGGGATTACTCAGTGCGTGCCCATTTTTGAAGGTTACTGTTTGCCTCATGGTGTCCAGCAGCTACATCTGGCTGGCTTTGACCTCACCAACTACCTCATGAGTCTGTTGAAGGACCATGGCATCATACTGCTTAGTGCTGCTGACAGAAGGATTGTTACAGAAATTAAGGAAAGCTCTTGTTATGTGGCAATGGACTATGAAGAGGCAATGACCAAGAAATGTAGTAGCCTGGAGAAAGTTTACCAGCTACCTGACGGGAAGGCGATCAAGCTCTACGACCAGCTCTTTAAATGTCCAGAGGCCCTGTTTTGTCCCTCTCTCATGAACCTTGAGACTATGGGCATTGACAAGATGTGCTTCAGCAGTATAATGAAATGCGATAAAGACTTGAGGAATTCCCTTTTCTCCAATATTATCCTTGCTGGGGGCTCAACCTTGTTCCCTGATTTAGACAAGCGGCTACTTAAAGATATAGCAAAAGTGGCGCCTCCCAGCAGCCCTGTGCAGGTCAGAGCTCCCCCAGAAAGGAAGTTATCCGTGTGGATGGGAGGCTCTATTCTCGCATCCCTGTCTGCCTTCCAGGATGTGTGGATCACTGCTGCAGAGTTTAAAGAAGTAGGTCCCAACATAGTACACCAAAGATGCTTCTGAATATAGATAAAACGCTCACAAGAAAATGTTTCAAGTGTGTGGGACAGAAAGCTTTGGATGTTATGTTTCTGGGAGAACAGAAAACACTTCAGTTATCGGAATGTCTGTGTGTCTGTTGCATTTCTCTAATGGGGGAAATAATGGCGAAGCAGTAAAACAACATGTGTATTGAGCAGGACGAAATTGAATGCTACAGGAAACATTATTTTTGACTTTGGAGATCTTACATTTCCCTTGGAGAGAGAACAACTTGTGGTGCAACATGTTATGTGCCAACTGAGTGATGCAGATTTAAGTTCGACGAAGTTTAAGGAAAGAAAGGTTGCTATGAGGAAAGATTTCGTAGCAAAAGTATGCCATCATAGATGGAATGGCGTTAGGATGGGTAGGGGGAGGGGACAGAGGGCAGATATCAGAAAAGCAAAATGGAAATGAACAAGGGGCTAGAGATGAAAACGAACTAAGCTTATTCAAGGCATGTTCAGTGAATGGTTTTGTTAAAATGAAGAAAAAACTCATTATGGGGCAAACTAAGAGCAACACTAGGAAGGTAAATTAAGGCCAGAGGCTGGAAGGCTTTGTATTAAATGTCATATAAGCAAAGGGGAACAATTAAAGATTTAAAAGCAGAAGACATAAGGGAATTGAGATGAATGTGGTAATAATTTGGAGGATAAATTGGGGAGGCTCTGGAGATTTGATGATCAGTTAAAAACTAGACATAATATAGTTGAGTCTTGGTCCAGCTGGTGTGGCTCATTGGTTTAGTGTCGACCTATGAACCAGAAGGTCACAGTTTGATTCCTGCTCAGGGCACATGCCCGGATTTCGGGCTGTATCCTTAGTAGGAGGTGTAGCTGATCAATGATTCTCTCTCATCATTGATGTTTCGATCTCTACCTCTCCCTCTCCCTTCCTCTCTGAAGTAAATGAAAAAATATTTTTTTAAAAATAGTTAAGTCTTGTATTCAAGATTATAGGCAATAGAACTTAAAAACAAATTATGAAAAACAGACAAGTCTTGATGCCTAATTAGATAGGTGTGAAGGGGAAAATAAAGGTCCAAAATGACCTGTGTATCAGAAAGAATGATGGCAGTATTGACATAACTCAAAGTATTTATAGTATCCACTCTATGAAAATCACTACACTAAATCAGGAGTCAGATCCTGTCCCAAGGAAGCCAGCAGTCTAGTATAAGGAGAATTCAAACCTTAATTATTATAATGCAAGTTAGAAAGTGATTTGGTATCCTAAGTATAAAATGCTCTGGGGTTTAATAGGAGGGAAAAAACCTTAAGGATTAAAGGAAAACCTTCTGGTAGATTTGGCTCTGCGACTGGGCTTGAAGGACAGCTGAAATTTACTTTCCTTTGAATTCGGGGACAGCATATGTGTTTGGTGCCTAAGCCCTGCCACCTACCAGCTGTGCTGTTTAAGCAAATTATTTTAAACACTTTGAAGATCAAGTTCCTCATCCATAAGGTGGGGTTGCTAATCCCAATCTGTCTCACAGGGTAATTGTGAGGTTCAAATGAGATAATGTCCCCAAAGGAACTTTTTGCTCATAGAATTAGAGAATGTATAGGTCTAGTTCAGATACTACTTCCTGCATGGAGTCTAAATTGACTGTGTCCTCCAGCACATCATATCACACACAGGTGTACTGACCATTTTATTTATACACTAGAGTAAGGTGACCAGATTTTAACATTCGTAAAGCAGGACACCATTGACCCGGGAGGAGGGGGGGTAGGGGTGGGTTCTTTTTTATTATTATTACTTAAAATATTACAAAGACTAGTACATATGTCTCTTTCCAAAAATCGGGACTTTTTTAAAACACCGCAGAACGCGGGACAAATTGTTAAAAATCGGGACTGTCCCGCCAAAAGCGGGACGTCTGGTCACCTTACACTAGAGGCCCCGAGGATGGATTCGTGCACCAGTGCGGCCCCTCAGCCTGGCCTGTGGGGATCGAGCTGCAACCCGCTCTCCAACGTCTCTGAGGGGTTCCAGATTTCGAGAAGGCACAGGCCAGGTGGGAGGACTCCACCGGTGCAAGATCGGGGTTGGGGAGGGACAGAGGGAGGACTCCAGGGTGTGTCCAGCCCATCTCGCCCAGTCCCGATCAGCTGGACCCCAGCAGCAAGCTAACCTACTGGTCAGAGCATCTGCCCCCTGGTGGTCAGTGCATGTCATAGCAACTGGTCAAATGGTCAAATGAACAGTCAGACACTTAGCATGTTAGGCTTTTATTATATAGGATTCTTATCCTTTGGTTTACTTGTCTTTCTTCCTCACTTTAGAATTCTTGAAGTGTTTTTTAACCTAAAGAAAATAGGGCTAATTACACATTTACCTAATTTAAACATCAACATCCCAGAGAGGGAATGATTATTCCCATTTTACAAATTAAGAAATTGAGATTTAAACAGGTTAAGAGATTTAAGTTTAAAGTGATCCTGAAATAACTTGCCAGTTTAGGTAGTACATAGTCCTTATCCTGGTGTTAATGTAAAAACATTCAAACCTATAAAGAATTTTTGTGAGTTTATTTGAATCAAACTGTCGACAATTGCCGGGAAGCAGAACTCAACAGATTGAAATAATGCTCTGGAAAATGGCGGGTTTTCCTTTATTTTTCTACATTGCAATCAAAGGAGGGATGTAGGTGGGTTACATGAAATCCATCAGCGATAGAGTAGAGATGCAGGAGAAGGCAAAGCGGGCAGGGAAACCTCTGGGACTGGATAAAAACTAAAATGATGGACACATACTTAGGTGGGTGCAGGAATAATCTATCTAATCTAATAAAAGAGTAATATGCAAATTAACCCTAATTCTGTTCCACCCACAAGCCACACCCACAAAACCACGCCCACCAACCAATCAGGAGCAAATATGCAAATTAACTCAGCTAAGATGACATAGAGCTGGAGTTGCCCCGGGCAATGGAGGAAGCCAGGGCCCTGTGGGCCCTGAGCTCTACTCAAGGCTACAAACTTTCAATTTTGGAAGATAAACAAACCCCAGATACCAGCCGGGCTGGGACCTTGGGTTGCCAGGGGCAACCTAGGCTTTGTGCAGGTGACCAATGCAACAAAGTTTCAATTATAGAAGTTAAATAAATCCCAGATACCTGTTTCCAGCCAGGCACCTCAGTAGGGACCCGAACCCTGAAGGGGCTGTGGGCAGACTGAAAACGGCCCTCAGCCCCTCACCCAGGCAGGCCACACCCCCATGAGGTGAGGGTCTCCACTGGGAGGCTTGGCAAGCCTGCAAACAGCCATTAGCCCCTCACCCAGGCTGGCCAGGCTCAACAGCAGGTGGACATCCTCCGAGGGGTCCCAGACTGTGAGAGGGCACAGGCTGGGCGGAGGGATCCCCTGGAGTGCACAAATTTTTGTGCACTGGGCCTCTAGTGTGTATATGTGTGTGTGTGTGTGTGTGTGTGTGTGTGTATATATATATATATATATATATATATATATATATATATATATATTATGCTAAGTGTCTCTCTGTCTGACCAGTTGCTATGATGTGCATGATATGCACTGACCACCAGGGGACAGATGTTCAATGCAGGAGCTGCCGTGAAACACACTGGCCTTTTACAAAGAAACAGAATCACAGACCTGGTGCTGACAAAGCAACACCCGGCTTCCCACAAGTGGAACACAGGTCCCACCACCATCCCAGAGCAACATCCCACCAAATCACAGCCAATGCTGTCAAGGCCCCACGGCACAAAATGTGGCCCACAGCCCAGCCCAGCCTAGAAATGGTTGCTGTGGGCACTGGGTAATGATGTCACATAGCAATGCCTGGCTTCCTCTCCTTAGCAACGACTAGCCTCCTTGTAATTTCTTCAGCCCAGGAACACAACTTGCTTTATAGCCATGTGGAAACATCTACACTTTAATCAAATATCTATAAAAAATATCTATGAAGCGTTTTCCCGTGCCTCATCTCATTTGATCCTCACAGAAGTATTGGAGTAGGTAGAGAGGAGACTTGGTGCAATCCTAATTTCTTTTCATTAGCCGGGAAAATGGAGATTTAAAAAGTTTAGAAACTTGACCCAACTGATAAGAAGAAATGGTGGACCTTGAAAATGACTAGGTTTTCTCACTGAACAGAATATAGTCAAACACTGCTGCAGTTAAATATTTTACCATTTGAACTCTTTGAGTGATCTACAATAATAATCTGCTTTGTATTGATATTTATTGCTGTGTTGCTGACAATTACCTGAAAGAAAAGTTGGGGTGCTTCACTGGGCTGGAGAAAGTTTAGCTACACCGGAAAGCAGGTCTAATTCAGCAAGTTTATTCTATGTATATAAAAGGCTAAGTTGACTCGTGCATGCATGATACATATAAAGCTCTCGCTGGTGTCAACTGCATGTGCACTGGGCCGCTAGTTAACATGGTAACAATAAAGGAATTTGTGGTATCTATATCCTGGAGCTCAGGCACATTAGGTTGTTCCCTAAAGGGTCTGGAAAAGGGAAGTTACAAGTTACCCAGATATTTCAAGGATATGTTATTATATATGCAAAAAGACAGATAGGCTCAGTTAAAGCAAAGGTTGACTTTGTGAGTGAAGATACTGGCCTAGGACATAACTACCCATCATAATTGCTTTTAGTTAAAGTTTAATTTCAGACCATTTTTTTGTGATCACTTTAGGTCTCTGCGTTTTCAAGTCTGCCATGCAGGCCTTCCCTGAGCTTGTCAGGTTAGCATGTGGCCCCTTTCGTTTACACTGGTCTCCTAGGTAGTTAACCCAATAGTCAGCTTGGGATATTCTGTAGAATATTCAGCCTGTAACATGAGATCATAAATGATCTTTATCAGGTAATCTAGGAATAGGGAACAAAATGTGAAAACTCCATTTATATTTTCCCTGCCCTTACAATCACTTGGAACCGACACACCTAACATTTTACTTTTTCTCAGATCGAGGCACTTGAGAGATAGTAGCCAGTGACCATGGAGTTCATCCAGTGAACATGAGTTCAATTAAGACCAGCTAGTTACAATAAAATAAATAAATAAATAAATAAATAAATAAGTAAACTTTTTTTAAAAAGTTAGTTACATGTAAAACATTATTCTATTGGACATTATAAAACCCTTGCTGCTATTTATGGCAGATTGTTCCTTTTCAACCTAGTCACCACACAACAAGAAGAAGCAAACCCAGCCCTGGCTGGTTTGGCTCAGTGGATAGAGCATCGACTGAAGGGTGTCAGATTACATTTAGGTAAAGGGCAGGTGCCTGGGGTTGCAGGCTCCATGGGAGAGGAGTGAGGGGGGAGGGGCAAAGGGGAGGCAGCTCATAGGTGGTTCTCTCTCATCATTGATGTTTCTATCTCTCTCTCCCTTCCTCTCTGAAATCAATAAAAATACACATTAAAAAAAAAAAGCAAAACCAATGCTTGAAAGCCCTTCCTCACAAATGGTAGATTCAGCAAGAATCACTGTTCTTGAGTCTCCTGCCTTCAACTTTTTCTGAGTTCTGATTTTTTTTTTTTTTAATCCTCACCAGAGCACATTTTTTCCATCTATTTCAGAGAGAGCGGAAAGGAGGAGGGCAGGGAGAAAGAAATGGGAGAGCAGAAACTTCAAAGTGAAGTTGCCTACCCAACCGCCCCGACACACCAGGGCGCAGGGATCGAGCCTGCAACCCAAGTCACGGGAATCGAACCCAGGACCCTTCAGTACTCTAATCACTGAGCAATGCAGGCTAGGTCGGCTCTGATTTTTTTTTTTTAAGTTAACGAGCCTGGTCCGCAGCGGACTGAAAACCGCACAAATTAATTTTCACCTTAAACCAAACCTTCCCCTAAGGGGTGTGGGGGAAGGGTTGAAACTGACCTCGCGGCCGGATATACAACTTTAGGGGAAAAAAGTTTTGCGAGGCCGGATCTCGCGACAACTGTGGCGGCGGGCCTCGGCCAATCGGCGCGGGCGTAGGCGGCGGTTCTCGGCCAATCGGCGCGGGCGTAGGCGGCGGTTCTCGGCCAATCGGCGCGGGCGTAGGCGGCGGTTCTCGGCCAATCGCCGCCGGCGTGGGCGGCAGCTCTCGGCCAATCGGCGCGGGCGTGGGCGGTAGGTCTCGGCCAATCGGCGCGGGCGTAGGGCGCTGCTTTAAAGGCTGTGCGGCCCGCCGCGCCGCGGGTTGCGGAGGGTGGCCCGGGCCGGGTGATGGCCTCAGCTTATCTAACCCTATTTGGGTTGGGCGTAGGCGCTGTGCTTTTGTTCCCCGCGCGCTGTTTTTCTCGCTGGCTTTCAGCGGGCGGAAAAGCCTCGGCCTACTGCCGTCCACCATCCAGTTTAGAGAGAGAGAGAGAGAGGAGAAAAAAAAATGTCAGCGGCTGGTTATCACCCCTCCCGGGAGCCTGCGCTGCTCGCCCGCTTAGCCCCCGCGCCCCGCCTGGAGGCCGCGGTCGGCCTGGGGCTTCTCCGGAGGTGCCCGTTGCCGCCGCGAAGAGTTGGGCTCTGTCAGCCGCGGGTGTCCCGGGGGCCAAGGGCTGGGCTCTTCACGCAGGGAGAGTAACGGAGCGGGTCCCAGCGCGGTGCACCTCCCTGAGCTGTGGGACTTGCATCCGGGGCTGGGCTCCGACACGTGCAGCCTGCGGCGGGGTAGCGGCGCGGTCTGCCCATCCCCTGCCAGGGAGGCTCTGGTGGTGCGCGGCCGTCTCCCTCCGCCGTCCATGGCGGGCCTGGGACCCGCAGACCTGCCGATTGGACCTGGGTGCTGGGGAAAGGACGCGCGGAGGCACCTCCCAAAGTGGCCCAAATGAATGGGCGGCGAGCTGAGCAGCCAGCTGGCCTTGGTGGGGCGTTTTATTTCCTAATCCCTCTCTTGGTTTTGTTGCTCTTGATCATCGTAGCAGATTTTGTTGAGGTTTTTGCTGCTCCCAAAGTAGGTCTTAACCAGTCTCCTCAATTGGTTGTAGAAGAGCACTGATTTTTTTTTTTGGGGGTGTGTGTGTGAAATTATTAAACTTTTCGTAAATACTTGTTAGCTAGGAGAGCTGGTTATGTTCATTCTCAAAACAATGAAAACCATGTTCCTCTTGACGGTTGCTTTTCATCTTTGCCTCTGCCTTTGGGTACAAAATATTAAGTGGCGTTCGACAGAAAATAAGTTTACAAAGAATTGGGTTTGGTTTCCTTTCAAAAATAAAAATAAGCTGATGGCCCTCTAGGATAAATGAAGCAACCCATCAGCCATTCTGCTCACTCATTCCCCAAACCTCGCTCTAGGATTTCATCCCAACTCCCCATCTTTACGACTGTAAGGCAGCTAGCTATTCCGGAGGCAGTTGCTTGAGAGATAGTAGCCAGTGGACTGTATTATAAAGACAAATAACCCAGCCTGAATCCTGAGCTGATGGTCCAAAGGGCTAGTCAGGGAGGGCCATGTCAGTAAATTTATCAAATAGGTCCCTAAGTGTTGTCTAATACAGCTATACGGTTAAGAAATGTGAGAAAATTGGAATGCACTGTTGCTGGCAAAGTTCTCTAAGGAGGGAAAAGAACTTTCCTCAGCAAGGTTTTGTGGAGATAACCCAGGATAAATAACTAAATCAAGCTGTAGTTCTGATTTTCTAGATTTTTAAAATATTTTTATTGATTTCAGAGAGGGAGAGGAAGAGAGACAGAAACATCAATGATGAGAGTGAATCATTGATCAGCTGTCTCCTGCAGGCCCCTTACTGGAGATTGAGCCCACAACCTGGGCTTGTGCCCTTGACCAGAACCAAACCCAGGACCCCTCAGTCAGAGCCAAACCTGGGAGGGCGGATTATCTAGATTCTTGAGAGTAACTCAGCCAGCTTCACTAAGCTTTCTCTTTCTCAGAGGATGATCTTTTAAGGTCTCTTGAAGACTGCCAGGGTTCCCTGAACTGCAAATAAGTAGATGTTTTTTGTTCCTGCTCCATCTAGTGGTACTTACACCTCTTCACATTTACAAAGTTGGTGGTGATACGGGGCCTGAGGCAAAGGCTGGCCATCTACTGGGAATACTTTTCTCTTTATCATTTAAAAAAGGAACCCTAACCAGTTTGGCTCAGTGGATAGAGCGTCCGCCTGTGGACTCAAGGGTCCCAGGTTCGATTCCGGTCAAGGGCATGTACCTTGGTTGCGGACACATCCCCAGAAGGGAGTGTGCAGGAGGCAGCTGATCAATGTATCTCATTGATGTTTCTAACTCTATCCTTCTCTCTTCCTCTCTGTAAAAAAAAATCAATAAAATATATTTTTTAAAAAGGAAAACACTGATTAAAAAAAATACAATTCAAAAATGAGTTTACAGCTGTTTCTAGTTCTTATATTTGAAACCCACCCTCTGTCTTGTATACATTACAAGGGAAGATCCTTAGTGGTAGGCAGGAGCAGAGCAAGGATGACCACGCACAGAAGGTCACCAGGGTAGAAAGCCCCAGGTGCCCAGCAAAGGACAATTGCAGGGTGGACCTCACCCCCAGAGTGACTTTTCCTCCCCTAGCTTATTGCTTGGTCATGGGGTTTGGACCCCTTGACCTTTCCTTCCTAGAGATAACATCTGTGTCTCAGTTATATTTCAGCTCCAGGTTCAGATAAACAACAAAACCAGTGGCAGCAGAGGACTGATGTCAGCACCAGCTGCATTGAGTAATGATCCCCTGCCCTGGCATACTTGGGAAACTGCTAAATATTCTACTGAGAGTTTTCCCTGGGACCTCCCCTAAAATCTCTGACCTTAAAACCCTTAGGACAGAGGACCCTGTGTGCTCCCCTCCCCGGAGCATCCTGGCATCTTTCCCTCCCCCTTCCCCGCCCCAGGCACCTTCCCATTTGCTTTCTCACTCCCAAGCTCCAAGGGCCCTTGCTTTATCTCCATATCTTGTTTCCTAAGCCCATTTTTTCCAGGAATTACTTCTATCTCTGTGATTTATCAAATATAAATGTTCTCATATAATTTGGGTCTTGGCTCTGAATTGTTTCTTAGCCAGAACCCAATGTCTGACGTTGTTGAACCCAGGTTTGGTCGGACCCCACGGGTCAGACACCTGGTGCCGTTCCTGCCTCCTGCAACAGTATTATACATATTTGATATATTTTTTCTGTTCTGGCAAAATGATTCTCTTAAGTTACATACTTTTGGAGTAAGAAAAGGCCATCAAGGTCACCTAATGATATCATTTACATGACAACTTTTTGCAGAAAATAATTTTGGCAAATGTGACTTTAAAAATTTTAAATTATTTTAGAGAGAGAGAGAGAGAGAGAGGGACAGAAACATCAATGATGAGAGGAAATCATCGATGGGCTGCCTTCTGCAGGCCCCCAATGAGGACCGAACCCACAACCTGGGCATGTGCCCTGGACTAGAATCGAACCTGGGACCCTTCAGTCCATAGGCCGATGCTCTATCCACTGAGCCAAGCCAACTAGGGCCAAATGTGACTTCTTATTGCTGCAAGATTTAAATCCTAGCAGATGAAGATATTGCTGCGTAGAGGGGTTTAAATTACTTACCTAAGTTAATTATTTGCAGAAATGGGACCAGCAGCAAGGCCTTCCAACTTTAAGTCCAGTGTTCTGTTTACTATGTGGCACCTTAAAGCTGCTTTGGTTTGCCTGGGGTAGATAACTAACATTAACTCCACCATCACTTTCTGTTGTAAAATAACATCCTTAATGGTTTCTTGCCCGTGAGCCTAGTTTCAATCTCCCACACTTCCCACCTCCTCCACGCCCTTCTTTGGTGTGATTTTGTGCTGGAAAGTCCAATGTTTCCGTGTTTTACAAGGACAGTAGAACTTTGTTATTTTGTTGTAGTTATGTTTTATAAAGTCACCCCCACACACTGAATTAGTGAATACCAAACCATTTCTCCTGGGGAAATTTAGAAGGAGGTTCCTGTGAGCCTCTGCTCACAACATTTTCATCAACTGCTCCATTCGTAATCTTGTATTATTTGTGTTTCTGTTTAAAAACACTTTTTGTGCAAGAGTAGGCCTTCCTTTCCCCCGCTGCTGATACTGGCTTCCCTCCAGCTGCCAGCAGGCACCCAGGACCTGAGCTTCCCTCACAGCCCCAGCATCATCTGGAAAGTCATCTGGAAGGATGTCTAGTCTAATTAGCATATTATGCTTTTTATTATAGATAATAAAAGCCTAATATGCAAATTGTCCCCTCAACTGGGAGTTTGACCAAGAGTTCAACCACTTGCTTGATATGCGCTGACCACCAGGGGGCAGAGCTGGCAGTGGGTGGCATTGGAGGCACTGCCAGCCCTGAAGGGCCCCGACAAGAGCCCATCACCGTGGGATGGTGGAGCAGGTGAGTGGGAGGTGCTGCCCAGCTCCCAGGCACTGAAGGAGCTGGTGGGGAACCCAGGCCCAGCCAATCACCCTACAGACGGCAACCAGCAGCCTGCAGGCTCTGATCACCCCATCGGGGCTGGGCCCCGGGCTGGGATGGGGAACTGGGGGTGGGTGGTGGCTGCCAACTTCCCGTGGCACCTGGGTAGGGGCTGCGACCTCTCACCAGCTACCTGGGGGTGGGGGTGACAGGGATGGTGGTGCAGTGAGAATGCAAGGTGTCTGCTGAGCTTGCTTTCACTCCCCCTGCTACCCTCCCACGGCACACCAGGGCTCACACTTTGATCGCTGGCCAGGCCTAGGGACCATACCTGTGCACTAATTTCATGCACTGGGCCTCTAGAATTAAAAATAAAAAAGTGCTGGGTTGTCTGTAGTGCCTGACTCTAAATATGATGTAAGCTTTTTAATTCAGCTTCTGCAATCAAAAATTCCAGATTAGCCTGCTTTAGATTTCAGAGACAAACACCTGGCTCAAGCATACCTATATGCCTACATGCACCCCACTCACATAGTGTACAGGAAGAAAGGTTTTAAGCTAAAATGAGATCGAGATGATCAAAGGTTATTGTCATTCTTTCCCCATTTATTCTTTTAAGGCAATAACGTGTGATGAAAGTAAAAGCAGAAAAATTATCCAAGACTTGGGCCAGAATTTGTAAATTTAAAGGTCTGCAATAGACATGAAAGAAACAAAGGCGTGAATCATTGCAAGAATACAGAAATAGAGACTATGGAGATGGTGGGAGGATGAGGGAAACAGCCTTGTGGGAATGGAGACCCCAAATCTCCAATACTTCAGTGAAGGACAAAAAAAAAAAAAAAAAGATTTTTATGTAAACACTGACTTTCTAAAGTTTATTTTTTAAATGTCGTTTATTTATTTCAGAGAGGAAGAGAGAGAGAGAGAGAAACATCAATGAGAGAATCATTGATCAGCTACCTCCTGCACACCCCCTACTGGGGATTGAGGCAGCAACCCGGACATGTGGCCCTTGACCTGAATCGAACCCGGGACCCCTAAGTCCATAGGCCGACTATCCACTGAGTCAAACCTTTCACAGGGGTCGCCTAAATACACCCTACATATGAATACATTATGATTCATAACAGTAGCAAAATTACAATTATGAAGTAGCAACGAAAATAATTTTATGGTTGGGGGTCACCACAACATGAGGAACTGTATTAAAGGGTCGCGGCATTAAGAAGATTGATAACCACTGAACTAGAGCTAAAATTTATTTTCAATTAGCAATAATCACTCCTTGGAGAAAACTCATTGGCTACAATACTGCCACTGGGAAAAGTTGAACACTGATTTTAAAATATATATTTTTATTGATTTTAGGGAGGAAGGAAGGGGGAGAGAGAGGAGAGAGGGAGAGAGAGAGAGAGAAAAAGAGAGAGAGAGAGAGAGAGAGAGAGAGAGAGAGAGAGAGAGAGAGAACCATCAATGATGAGAAAGAGTTATTGATTGGCTGCCTCTTGCACATCCCATCCAGGCATGTGCTCTGACTGGGAATCGAACTGTGACCTCCTGGTTCATAGGTTGAACCCCTGAGCCATGCTGGCCAGGCACACTGATTTTTAAAATGTTATAGTTTGTATAATAAAAAATTTGACAGGCCTTCATTCCTGAGTCATGGGAAGTAGCCCCTAGTCTACTCCCTTGGGATTTCCTAAGTGGTAGGAGTGCCTTTTATGTTCATAGTGAGCCCCTGGGACTATACCTAATAGTTTATGAAATGACTCAATGGGGCTAGTCATGCTGGAAAGACCAAATATGGAATTATCAGTCTGACCTCTTGGAGGGGGAGAGGCCTAAGACTGAATGAGTGATTCAACCAATCATGCCAGTGTAATGAAGTCCTAATAAAAATTCTAGACACAGTGAAGCTCGGATGAGCTTCCTTGGCTGGCAATACTCCGTACTGTCACATATCAATTCATTGGGAGGATTAATGTGTCCCTGAGGATGCAAAAGAGAACAATGGAAGCTTCACATTATAGACCTTCCCAGAGCTCACCCTATGCATCTCATTTTGGCTGGTTCTGATATCAATCCTTTTTCTATAATAAAACTGTAAACCTCAGTATTACACTTTCCTGAGTTATTTGAGTAATTCTACAAGTTATCAAACCTGAGAGGGCCCTGACCAAGTAGCTCAGTTGGTTAGAGCATCAACCAGAAATGCCAAGGTAGCAGGTTCGATTCCTGGTTGGGGCACATACAAAAATCAACAATTGGCCCCGGTCGGCATGGCTCAGTGGCTGAGCGTTGACCTGTGAACTAAGAGGTCATGGTTTGATATCTGGTCTGGGCACAAACCTGAATTGTGGGCTTGATTAGTGTGGGGCATGCAAGAGGCAGCTGATCAATGACTCTCTGTCATCACTGATGTTCCTATCTCTCTCTCCCTTTCTCTTCCTCTCTGAAATCAATAAAAATATATGATTTTTTTTTTTTAAAAAGAATCAACTGCCCTGACTAGTTTGGCTCAGCGGATAGAGCGTCAGCCTGCGGGCTGAAAGGTCCCAGGTTCAATTCCAGTTAAGGGCATGTACCTTGGTTGTGGGCCCAGTAGGAGGTGTGCAGGAGGCAGCTGGTCGATGTTTCTCTCTCATCAATGTTTCTAACTCTCTATACCTCTCCCTTCCTCGCTGTAAAAAAAAATAAAAATAAAAAATAATTAAAAAAGAATCAACCAATGAATGCACAAATAAGTGGAACAACACATCAATGTTTCTCTTTTTCTCCCTCTCTCTCTAAAAAAAAATCAATCAATCCTATATAATAAAAGGCTAATATGCAAATTGACTGAACAACAGAATGACCAGTTGCTATGATGCGCACTGGCCACCAGGAGGCAGAAGCACAATGCAGGAGCTTCCCCTTGGTGGTCAGTGTGCTCCTACAGGAGGAGCACTGCTCAGCCAGAAGCCAGCCTCGCAGCTGGTGAGCACAGTAGCAGTGGCAGGAGCCTCTCCCACCTCTGAGGCAGCACTAAAGATATCCAACTGTGGGCCTAAGCAGGCAGTCAGATATCCCCTGAGGGCTCCTGGATTTCGAGAGGGCACAGGTTGGGCTGAGGGGACCTGCCCCCCTCCCCAAGTGCACAAACTTCATGCACTGGGCCTCTAGTAATAATAATATTAAAACACCTGAGGGGGTAGTGGAAACCTCTGAATTTGTATCCATCTAGTCAGAAGCAAAGGTGGCCTGTGGGCCCCTGAACTTGTAACTGAACTTGTCTGAAGTAAGGGCAGTCTTGGGAAGGATTGTGCTCTTAACCTGTGAAGTTTGGCCTACCTGGGTTTGTTGGTGTCACAGTCAAAAACCTTTTGAAATAAAATCTGGCTTATTATAGGCTCCTAACTTATGACTTACTAGGGGCCTGGTGCACGAAATTCGTGCACGGCTAGGTGGGGGAGGGGGAAGGCAGACTGGGAAGTCCCTCAGCTGGACCTGCACCCTATCCAATTTGGGGGCCCTCAGGAGATGTGCTACTCATGGCTTGGGCCCACTCCATGTGGTTCTCTGCTCTCTGCCAGGTCTGTCTGCTCCCCACCACAGAAATGGGCAAGCAGGCCCTGCTGGGTGCTTCCTGTGGGGTCCCCGATGGCTGGCTCGTGTCCCCTGTCCCCTCCTCCTTAGCCACCACCCTGGCCAAGGGCAGTTGGAGGCTCCCCAATGGTTCTGGCTCACCATGCCCCCTGGTCCCATCATCTGCAGCCACTGCCTCAGCCGAGGCCTGGCCTGGACAGTGGCTGGAGGGTCCCCAAGCCACTGGCTCACCGTGCCCACTGGTCCCAGTGGCTGGGGGCTTCCTGATGCCTCTGCTCACCATGCCCCCTTGTCCCAT
>PVJC01024399.1:0-25567 GCA_004026665.1 Murina feae
CACACACACACACACACACACACACACAAAAGGCGCCTGGCAGACTGGGGCCATCATAGGATATCCACTGAGGGGTCCCAGACTGTGAGAGGGCACAGGCCGGGCTGAGGGACTCCCTCCACCCTGAGTGCACAAATTTTTGTCCACCGGGCCCCTAGTATATATATAATTGACTTAAACCACACATTAAATAGTATAACTTCTAAGATACCTATATATTTTTTTAAATCACCCCAACAATTAAGATGATGAATATATTTATCCCCCTTCCTGGTTTCTATGAACATCTTCAGATTTCCCCTCTTTTTGATCCAGCCCAAGCCCTTCCTCTTTTTCATGTGTGAACATTCTTGCACAATTTTTAAAAAAATAAATTTTATTGATTTTTTACTGAGAGGAAGAGAGAGGGATAGAGAGTTAGAAACATTGATGAGAGCGAAATATCGATCAGCTGCCTCTTGCACACTCCCCACACGGGGTGAGCCTGCAGCCAAAGTACATGCCTTTGACCAGAATTAAACCTGGGACCCTTGAGTCCCCAGGCTGACGCTCTATCCACTGAGCCAAACTGGTCAGGGCCTTACACAATTTTTTATGTGCATACCCACTTTTATTTTTCCTGGATAAATATCAAGGAATGGAATGGCAGAGTCACATGATATGTGTCTCTTTAAGATACTTTAGAAAATACCAAAAGCCCTTTGTAATCTGATTAGATGATTTTATATCCTACTAGCAGTGTATGAATGGCACAGTTGCTCTCTATACTTGTTGGCATTTGTTATGGTTAGTATTCTTAATGGTAGTGATAGGGGAAGAAATAGAATATTGAGGACCAGGTAGAAGTGTAAGAAATATTAACCATGCTCTGTTAACCATGATAGTTTTGTTCTGATTAAAGAAGGCACATTCTAATCCCCCTGGGAGTTGCATGTGGCACCTGGGAGCTCACCTGGAAATGCAGCCTATCCTCCCTACCCAGGAGCTGCCTATTATCATGGAAAGATTAACAACCTTGTTGCAGAAACCAGAGCCACCAGCCCTTTGAAGATCCCCAGCTCTTTGCATACCTGCAGGCCTTTAAGGCCCTTAGCCTTTGCATAACTGCCGGCCTTTGCAACTCTCCAGCCCGCATTACCAGCAAACTGCCCATTTGGCATCCCTTTTGACTACTTCCCCACATAATCCTTGTCCTCCTACCCAATGTAAGCAGCTGGCTTATGGTGGGGGGCAGAGCAGATTTTTGTGGATGACCTGCTGCTCTCCCCTACTGCTGGCAGTATTGGGAGAAACGCTCATATATGATTCAATCCTGCTCTGCTGAATTGGCTCAAGTAATGACAGGCAGCCTGAACCCACTGATTGTCCGGTTTCAGTAGCCCTCTGATAGGTGTACAAGTGGTGTGTCAGTGTCACTGTAAATTACTTAGGTGTAACTAAGACTTTGTTCTTTCTGTCCCAGGAATCCCTAGTAATGGAAAACATGGATTGCAGGCCTGATGCTAATTTTTTGTTCCCATTAGTGTTTTGCTTGTATAGTTATTTTTTATTTATATATTGAAAAAAGTTTTTAGGGGTGAAATAGGCAGGTTTAGGAAATTTTAGAAATTAAGGGGTCCATGGAAAAAGCACAGGGCTACAGAGCTGCAGAGGGTACATTTCCATAAGACAAGGGAACTGGGAGCTGCAGAAGTTACATTTCCATAAGACAAGGGAGCTGGGAGTAGCTAAAGGTACACATTTACAGAATAAAGGGAAGGAAGCCCCTCATTCAAAGAGGGAGGAAGAAAAGCCCAGAGGGAACAGGAGAACGATAAGGAAGAATAAGGAGGGAACCTCATGTACTTCACTTGAGACTTGAGCTCAGGAGTTGCTATAGTGACCAAATCAAAGGGGAATAGTGTCCAATCAGAGGGGATATTGAGGCACAAAAAAACCTGCAGCCTTTATAAATCTAAAGAAAGGGAATTAGTGGGACTCTTTCCCCCTGCCCACTGGGCTTCTGTGCTGTGGGAGTCTTCCCCTGCCCCACGTGGGAGTCTGTGCTTGTTTCTCAATAAATTTCCACCTTTGCTCTACCATCTTCTGTCCGTGGTTTCATTCTTTGACTCTGATGGAAAGAGTCTGGGAAATTATCCTGCCCAGGGAACTCCGCATGTTCCAATCCAAATTTTCCTATATCAATATGAGCTACTGTAGGAGTGATTAGAGGTTTGAGGTGATTTTACTTTCTCCAGGGAACATTACCCTTTGCTTCTGGAAGGCAGTTAGGTTACAATCAGAGACTGAGTCTTTTAAAGCTTGGTCTCAGATTTTGCGAACAGTTTTCTTTTCTTTTCTTTTTTACTTAGGTTCATTTTGACCTTTAAAGATTGCTTCCCAGGTCCTTTCTGCCTGGAGGTGGGGGATAAAGAGTGTTGTTGAGACTGCGGGAAGCCCTGACCAGCTTCTTTGCTTATCAGCCGTAACTGTGCTCTTAGCTTCCTGCGTTCTAATCACCTCCTTTGAATCAGCAAAAGACTTGTGGGGAAAAGAGCTACCAAATTTGTGTCATTGCCTGGGCTTCTCTTTTGAGATCCCATTTCTGCAGATGCTTGCTTCTTTGGGTTTGTGGTACTGTAACTGGACAATCAATGGGTCCGTGCTGCCTGTCACTATTTGAGCCAATTCAGCAGAGACAGGGTTGAATCATATACGAGCCTTTATTCCAATACTGCCGGCAGTAGGGGAGAGCAGCAGGTCAGCCACAAAAATCTGCTCTGCACCCACCATAAGCCAGCTGCTTACATTGGGTAAGAGGACAAGGATTACATGGGGAAGCAGGCAAAAGAGTATGCCAAATGGGCAGTTCACTGGTAATGGGGGCTGGGTATTTGCAAAGGACTGCAGGTATGCAAAGGCTGGGGATCTTCAAAGGGCTGGCAATGCGCAAAGAGCTGGAGGTCTTCAAAGGGCTGGTTTCTGAAAAAAGGTTGTTCATCTTTCCATGATGATAGGCAGCTCATGAATGTGGGAGATGAGCCACACTCCCAGGTGAGCTCCCAGGTTCCTATGTGCAACTTCCAGCCAGGTTAGAATTTACCCTCCTTTTTAAAAAATGTATTTTATTGATTTTTTACAGAGAGGAAGGGAGAGAGATAGAGTTAGAAACATCGATGAGAGAGAAACATGGATCAGCTGCCTCCTGCACGTGCCCTTCTGGGGATGTGCCCACAAGCAAGCTACATGCCCTTGACCAGGATCGAACCTGGGACCTTTCAGTCCGCAGGACGATGCTCTATCCACTGAGCCAAACCAGTTAGGGTGAATTTGCTCTCTTTAATCAGAGCAAAACAATCATGGTTAACAGAGCATGATTAACATTTCTTACAATTATAGCTGGTCCGCAATATTCTACTTCTGCTCCTATCAGTGCCTCTGCACCAAATCTTTAATATCTTCCAGCTTTACTAGTTTTTTTCTCAGGAGGCAGGTTAAGCAGAAATGTCTTGTCTACCATAATTGGAAGAAGATGGCTCTGTACATGCTATTTTTTGAAATGTGATTTAGTTTTAATTATTTTTCCTCCTTTAATCAATTATCCAATCTTTTGCTAAAAGGTTTCCTTAGTTCCCTACATGTGCGAAGTATGCAGGTATGTTATCGAAATATAGCCTAATGGAAAACAGACAAGTAAATATGGAGTATATTATAGAAGATAAGTTTTGTGGTAATTTTTTTATGCTAAAATAACAACCAAAATGTAACTTATACCTATTTGTATTGTATTTACTGGTGATTCAAAAGTATCACATGATTGCCCTCATAAGTGGACTCTAATGGACAAAATAAACTCATGAACAAAATAGATCCAGAGACATAGATGCATGAACAGACTGGTGAATCTCAGATGGAAGATGGGGGCTGGTGGGTGGAGAGAGATTAACCCAAGAGTTCATATGCACAGCTCATGGACACAGAGGATAGTGTGGTGAAGGCCTGGGGCAGCAGGGGGGCGAAGGGGGAAGATGGGTGTGGGGTGGAGGGGATCAATGGGGAACAGAGGGGAGACAGCTGTAATGCTTTCAACAATAAAGATAATTTTTTTTAAAGAGAGAAGAAAAAGAGGAATTACTTTATAATTTCGTTAATAACAATAAGCAGCACAATAAACATTTATTGGGCACCATTCTGGGTGTTTATCATAGATTAATTCATTTTGCCTCATAATAATCATACTTTGAGTGTACATTTATGTTCTTCAGAGACAGAAACTAAGGAACAGAGTAGTTTATTGTCCAAGATTTTGAACAAAACCAGAATGTATATACCAGTACCTACCATCTAAATCAAGAGCTACTCAAGAGGGGAGGAGCTTGGGGGACTGAGTGAAAAGGTGAAGGGATTGAGAAGTACTGGTTGGTAGTTACAAAGTAGTCATAGGAATATCAAGTTCAGCACATGAAATATAGTCAATAATATTATAACTATGTATGGTGCCAGGCGGGTACGGGAAATATCGGGTGGGAACACTTTGTAAAGCATTTGATTGTCCAACCACTATGCTGTACACCTGAAACAAATATAAAATAAAGTTTAATGTAAACTGTAAATGAAAAAAAATGGACATATGAATCTTTAAATGATCTTGATCTATTAGATTAAGATAGTACCAATTCATATATGTGTAACCTCGCAACAGGATGATTTCACTTCTTCTCCCTTTACCTTTTATTCTTTAGTCAAATATTTTATTTCAATAGTCTTATTTAAAAACATAAACTGTATATAATTTATTTTTGCTCTTTTATTTTCCTAAATTTAATCTGTGGTATATTCAGTTAAATGAATAAAGCTTACACTTACAGTTAGATTAATTTTGCAAATTATGCTTCTATATCTAAAGTACTATTTATCATTTTTACTTCAAGGAATCAGTTTTTTTTTACAAAAAAAAAATAAATAAAAAAGTAGTCTTATATTTATCTACATAAATAAATATATGTAGATAATATATATATGTTTCTCTCTTTCTCTCTCTTTCTCACCACAATTAAGCTAGTGTAAATTTCCATCTCCCTCTCACAAAGTTGTCTTGTTCACCAGTGTACTTACCCTTCCTATTCCTACCCAAGCTGTTCCCCCATTCATGTGCTTTGTGTGAACATACACTTTTTGTTTGTTGATTTGGAAAAACCATCAAATAAAGGAGTGGCTGGAACACATGACAGGTGTGTATTTAATATTTTGGAGACCATGCCAGTGTCTTGCAGTGTGATTGTACTATTTTACATTCTACCAGCAGTCTGAGTTCCATTTGCCAGCACATGGTCTGGTTATTTTTTTTTAAATATATTTTTATTGATTTCAGAGAAGAAAGGAGAGTGAGAGAGAGCTAAAACATCAATGATGAGAAAGAATCATGGATTGGCAGCTTCCTGCATGCCACACACTGGGGATCGAGCCTACAACTCGGGCATGTGCCCTGATGGGGAATCGGACCACGAGCTCCTGGTTCATAGGTTGATGCTCAACCACTGAGCCACGCTGGCCAGGCTGGTTAGTATGTTTAATTGGAGTCTTTCTAATCGGTGTGCAGTGATGTGTCACTGTCACTTTAAATTGCATGGCTATAACCAAGTTTTAGTTCCTTCTGTCCAAGGTATCTCCTATAAATGGAGAACATGCATGTAACCGTGAATCTAGCCATCTCCTTCCCATTAAATTTAGAATGCATAGCTTGTTTTGTTATTGCATGCCATATTTTCTGTATAAAATGCTATAGAGGAAATTAGAGGCTCTGGATGATTTGAGTTTTGTCCTGGGAGCATTTTCTTTTTGCTTTGAAAGGCAGAGTGAGGTAGTTCATCTCATCTCAATCAATACTTCAGTCCTTTTGAAGCTGCTTGTCATGTTTTGTGAGGAATTTTCTATTTCTGGTTCACATTGACACTGAGAACATAGCCCATCAAGGATACCAAATCAGTCCTTGGGTTTTTCCAGAGACTCTCAGCGCTGGTGGCCCATGAACTCTATCAGTTTGATCTGCGGGGTTGGTGAGACTGATGAAAGCCCTGGTCAGCAGCTCAGCTTCTCAACGAAAACTTTCTACTTAGCACCTGGGTTTTGGGGTCAGTAAAACAGACCTGAGGGAAAAGGGTTACCAGACCTGGGTCTCATCGTTTGAGCTTCTCTTTTAATTAATGCAATGTGGGATTCGGGGTGCAGACTTTTCTTCTGTGTGTCCTTGCCCTATGAGGTTTGAAGAATAAACTTGCAGACTAAAGACTTATTTAATAAAAAATGTAGAAGTTTATTGGAAACATATACAAACTCCATCTGCGCAGGGGTGTCCCCAAAGCCAAAGGGGACCCTCTGGGGAGGAGCCCCCCAAATGGGAAAGGCCTGCTCTCTCTCTCTCTCTCTAATAGGAAAAAAATCTAAATAATCTGGCTGAGTCCCTTTGTCTCCGGGTTTATAAAGGCTGCAGTTCTTTGTCTGAACCTGATCCTTTCTAATTGAACCCTTTTTTAAATTTAGGACCCCATGCTTTCCTCATTGATCACTCTGCTCCATAGTATTAGTTTCCAAGGCTACAGCCCACGTGGTGCCCTTCACATATCCATCTTATCTGTTCAAGTTGGAGTTGCTTTTGATTTCCCTGACGGCTCTCTCAGTCGTCCTGGCCTGAATGTTTTATTGCCCCTATGGCTGTCCCAGTTGCTCAGGTCAGGGCTGTTTTTGATCTACCTTCAGGTTGCTTTAACTGCTCATTCCAAAAATACCTCTGTCCTTCCTGCCCTGCCCCTCCTGTCTCCCTAATTAAGCTAGCTAGCTAACCCTTATCTTTAAGACTCAGGGTTTTTTTTCAAATGCTTGCTTCCTTGAGTTTGTAGTGCCTTCAAACAAAATATTGAATATCTTCAAGCCTTCGTAGTTTTTCTCAGCAGGATGGTTGAGTAGAAAAGGTTGGTGTATCATTAATGGAAGCAGACAGCTTAATACATACTGTTTTGGGGAAATATGTTTTTGTTTTTAGTTGCTTTTTTCCTCCTATAGCACATTAAGTCAATCTTTATATCAATAAGATAAAGTAAATTTATGGCAACAATCTACCTAAGCAGTGAAATTTTTCTTTTCTCCTTCTTTGTTTAATGCACTCCAATTAATTCTTTTATTGATTACCTAAATGTTTTCCCAGTTCCCAACATGCACCAGATATGGATTATGTGGTAGAGGTACATTATTGGGTTACAGCCTAGTGAAAAACAAACAAGTAAATATGAAGTATATTGCAGGTGATATGTTCTGGAGCAGTAATAGTCAGAATATTACCTACAAGAGGCCCAGTGCACAAAATTTGTGCATGAGTAGGGTCCCTAGGCCTGGCCAGCGATCAGGGCCATTCATAGCCTTCCTTCTCACAGCTGCCGGCTGCTGGCCGAGGTTCCTTCATTCCACGCCACCCCCTGGTGGTCACTGCATGTCACAGTGAGCGGTCAAATTTTTGGTCAGTCAAACTCTTGAGGGGACATTTTGCATATTAACCTTTTATAATATAAGATGCCACTTTACATTATGTCCAGTTGCTGCTCTAGGGACTAGCATGTGAATCCTTTACTTATGTTGGTCTACTTCTACTTAAGATGGTACCACTTTGTGTAAATCTTCACAACAGTATAATCCATTTGCTCTCTCTTCTTTGTTCTCCTTTGCCATGTATTTTAATTATTTTATTGACACATCAGTTTTTAATTATGATTTATGCATGCCTTTTAATTTTGGTTAAGGGGTTAAATTAAATGAAAAAAATCTTAAACTTACAATTTGATAAATTCACATATGATCTTCTCCATCTACAGTTGTACTTACCATTTTTGTTTTGAGTCATTGTTTTTTATTGAAATAGAAAAAATAGCCTTTAATAGTTCTCTAAATATTTTCCCTCTTGAAATGTGGCATTCATGGTTCTTGTCCTCACAAAGTTTGAATTATAAACTCATGGACAAAAAGGCTTCTTTAATTAAAAATGTAGAAATTTATTGGAAACAGATAATAACTACATATGGGCAGGGGTGCCCCCAAAGGGGACCCTATGGGCAGGTCCCCCAATGGAAAAGTCTGTTCTCTCTCTCTTTTTAATAGGAAAAGTAAAAAAAAAAAAAAAAAAAAAAAAAAATCCCGCCTTGTGTCCCTCTGTCTCCAGTTTATATATGCTGCAGTTCTTTGTTTGAATCTGACCCTTTCTTATTGGTCTCTTTCCTTAATTTAAGAACCCCATGTTTTCCTCATTGGTCATTCTGCTACATATTCGTTTCAAAGCTCAAAGCCCACATAGTGCCCACTCTTTCTCTCCCCCTTCTTTTGGTTGGAGTTGCCTTTGATCTCCTGGCTGCTCAGGCCAGAGATATTGCTGTCCTTGGTTTATGGCATTTTAATTGCTCAGGCCAGAAATGTTACCATTTGCCTGGACCCCCTCTTCCTGTGGCATTTCTCCATCCTCTGTGTAAATAAGATAAGCACCCTGGCATCTTCAAGTCTTCATCTATGTATTCCTTTCCCATGGGTCCTCCTCATTCCCTAAACCTTCCTCATTAAGCAGCTAGCTAACACATTCACTCTCAAGACTGCTTCATTTCTTCCTGTAGTTCTCAACTTCTATCAGGCATCATTTGACGGCAGCCTGAAGAACTTCCTATAGCATTATTTACAGTTGAACCTTGGTTATCAAACTTATTAGTTCAGGAAGGCTGTTAAAGAAGCAATTTGTTCAAAATCGAATCTCCCCCCCTCCATTATAAATAATGTAAATTGAATTAATCCATTCCAGATCCTTCTGTTTTAATCTCTCTTGTATATGGTACATGTCTAATGTACTTTTTAATCTATAAACACCTTAAAAACAAAAAGGACATGAAATATAAGTGCAAACTTAACAAAAAGTAAATGAAATGTACAATAAAAAAGAAACATTTACATACACAGTAGAATTTACTTTTAATGTTGAGAGCCAGTAATGACTGACTGTGGACAGGGATGGAGGAGTAGAGGGATGTTATTGTTTGGAAGGGGAATCCTTTCCATAAAAATGTCAGGTAGCTGCTCTTCTAGGATTCTTTCTCTGTTTCATCTCTTTGTTCCACTAGAACTTGCTTTAAGCTCCCTAGGCTTCTGTCCCACTGGAAACCTATCCAATGAGGTTTGTATTTGCCTGCATTTCAACACTTGCTTGAAATGAAACACTGCATTGTTGTTGAACAAGTTTATAGCATTGAACAAGTGTATAGCATTGTTTGCTTTTTCTTTGTCATGGTGATATTTCTCAATAAATATTCACAGCACAATTTACTGAGATGTTAACAGCGTGAGGTTTAGCAATTAACTGACTCATACTTGCCCATTCTGCCCCTTGTTTGTTGGTTGAGAGGCTCTTCACTCATCATACAGGTATCAGCATGAAAGGGTTGTCAGATTGAGAACGAAGGAGAACTGAAGTTTTGTTCCATCATTGAGACATTTTCCCCTGTGAATAACTTGGTCAAGAATTGAATTGTTTGAGATGTGAGAGGTTTGAGAACTGAAGTTTAACTGTATTTTGTAGACTAGAGGCCCAGTGGACAAAAATTTGTGCACTTGAGGGAGGTCCCTCAACATGGCCTGTGCTCTCTCGCAGTCTGGGACCCTTCAGGGGATGTCCACCTGCTGGGTTAGGCCTGCTCCCGGGGAATCAGGCCTAAGTCAGCAGTCAGACATCCTCTGGCAGACCGGGACCCCTCGGGGGATATTCACTTGCCAGCAGGGAACAGGTTTAAGCTGTAGTCGGACATCCTTGGCTCTGCTGAGGAGGTGGGAGAAACTCCCACCACCACCACTGTGCTGGCAGCTGTTAGCATGGCTTGTGGCTGAGCAGAGCTCCCCCTGTGGGAGCACATTGACCACCAGGGGGCAGCTCCTGCATTGAACGTCTGCTCTCTGGTGGTCAGTGTGTGTCATAGTGACCAGTCATTCCCAGTGGTTCTGCTGTTAGGGTCAATTTGCATATTACCCTTTTATTATATAGGATAGAGGCCTGGTACATGGGTGGGGGCCATTTGGTTTGCCCTGAAGGGTGTCTCGATCAGGGTGGCGATCTCGCTGGGGTGCCTGACCAGCCTGGGTGAGGGGCTGAGGGCTGTTTGCAGGCTGGCCACAGCCCCTTCAGGGTGGGAGGGGTTCCTGCTGGGGTGCCTGGCCAGCCTGGATGAGGGGCTGATGGCTGTTTTCAGGCTTGTTATGCCCCCCAGCAACCCAAGCTCCCAACTTCTCTTTTTTTTTGGGCTGGAAGCAGGTATTTGGGATTTATTTATCTTCTATAATTGAAACTTTGTAGCCTTGAGTGGAACCCAGGGTTGGCCAGGGCAGGCAGGAAGCTTGGCTTCCTTCATTACTGGGGGCAACCCAAGTCTCCTGCTCGCTCCAGCTCCATGGCTACTGCCATCTTAGTTGGGTTAATGTGTATACTTGCTCCTGATTGTCTGGTGGGCAGAGTGATGGAGTAATAGTTAATTTGCATGCTTCTTTTTTATTATATAGGACTAGGGGCCCGGTGCACAAAAGTTTGTGCACTCGGGAGGTCCCTCAGCCCAGCCTGTGCCCTCTCACAGTCTGGGACCCCTCTGGGGATGTCCACCTGCTGATGTGCCTGACCAGCCTGGGTGAGGGGCTGATGGCTGTTTGCAAGTTGGCCAAGCCCCCCAATGGGGACCCTCACCCCACTGGGGTGTGGCCAGCTTGGATGATGGGCTGAGGGCCATTTTCAGGCTGCTCACAGCCCCTTCAGGTTTTGGGTCCCTACTGGGGTGCCTGGGCAGCCTGGGTGAGGACCTGAGGGCTGTTTTCAGGCTTTCAGTCTGCCCACAGCTCCCATTGACCCAATGTCCCAGCAAGGCTGGCTGGAAGCAGGTTTCTGGGGTTTATTTATCTTCTATAATTGATACTGTTCCTTTAAGCCGAGGCCTAGGCAGGTAATGAAGCCTCCTGTTGGCTTCAGCTCCATGGCTTCTATAATTGAAACAATGTTGCAAATATGTTGCCTGGAACTGGGAGAAGCTCAGCAGGCTAGCAGACAGTTTACTCCTGGTGCAACAGAAGCCACCTGTTTATTCTAGCTCTGTGACTGCCAGCCTCCATCTTGGCTGGGTTAATTTGCATACAGCCACTCTGATTGGCTGGGAGGCATGGCTTGGCTGGTGGGCCTGGCCGTGAGCAGAGGCTCAACCAGCCTAGGCAGGCAGTTGCAACAGAAGCCTCTGGTTTGCTCTAGCTCCGTGACTGCCGGCCTCCATCTTGGCTGGGTTAATTTGCAAACAGCCACTCTGATTGGCTGGTGAGCGTGGCTTAGGCATCGCGTAGAAATGCTCAATTTCAATATTACTCTTTTATTGTTGAGTGTAGTACCATGCAACAAAAAAGTTTAACTCCTAGTCAAGGGCACATGCCCAGGTTGCAGTTTGTTTCCCTGTCTGGAGTATACATGAGGTAACCTATCAATGTTTCTCTCTCTCCCTCTTCCTTTCTCTCTCTCAAAAATCAATAAAAATATGTAGAAAAAGGAATTAATTTATTAACAGGAAATGTATAGAACAAAAATAAAAATAAAAGTTTATGAATATATAAGCCTGACATATAATAATTTTAAGTAATTATGAAATGATAGTCTTTGTACAGTTGTAAATAGAATTAAAATGCATACAAAAATAAGGATGAATTGGCAATTCATATATTAAATATGCTTACTACTTAGTAGGAATTAAATAATTAATAAGATACCCTTTTATATATTGATACCAAATTATAAATGGAGTATAAATGATCCTGGATTTTGAAAATAATTTGGTGTTTTTCAGAAAATTATAAATTTGTCTACTTTTTTATATAGTAATTGTCTTTCTATGACTGTATGTAACAGAACTTGTTAAATATGTACATAAAGTATAGATGCAAAGAAGGCAAACAGCTATTTGTAAAATAACTTATGCTGTGTTAATACAGTGAATACTATGTAATTTTTACACCCAATCAAAATAGTTGTTATAGTTGCTGATGTATTGCTAATGTTGAAGTGCATAATATAATATATATACAAATATATATACAAATATATATATAGTGTATACAATTGCAGAAGATATATCAAAGGCATATTGCTAATAAAAAATAGAAAGTTGTACTTTATTTTTGTGTGCACAAGTTATTAATGTATTACTTATGCCAATATTTTTGTATATACCTGTTCATATATGTACTTCCCTTCTAATTATGGTTACTTGTATGAAGAGATGCATTTTTTTTGGGGGGGGGGGGGACTTACACTGAGCGTATGCCAAACTGATATTTAGTAAAAGAAAATCAACTAAATAGTCACATGAAATCACTAATGACTTTCTGAAAGAGTCACTCTTTTCTTTTTCTTTCCCTTTTCCTTTTTCTTTTGTAAGGTAGTACAGAATAGGCAAGAAGTTATTTTTAAGGCTGGAAGTAGAACAGAGTTAAAAAAGAAGTAAGAAAGTATACAGAGAATTTATATAAAAAATAATATAATTTATAGTGAAATATTTAAAAGTACCTCACTTCTAATTAGTTGGTAAGATCATTAACCTAGGGACCATAAGTAAAATTGGCACAGTGAATGCTCTTTAAAATTGCTCTGAAAGGATTAAGTAGCAAGTATATTGTGAGGTTTGTTATATATCTGGGGGCCTCCATTACCATGATATCAGAAAATAAAAATGATAACAATAATCAGAATATAATAATTCCTGGATTTTATCAGATAAATATATGACAAAACCTTTAAAATATTGTAAACTGAAAATCAGTGGGTCCGTGCTGCCTGTCATTGATCCAATTCAGCAGAGCAGGGGTGAATCCTATATGAGCGTTTGTTCCAATACTGCCGGCAGTAGGGGAGAGCAGCAGGTCAGCCACTAAAATCTGCTCTGCCCTCACCATAAGCCAGCTGCTTGTATTGGGTAGAAAGACAAGGATTACAAGGGGAAGCAGGCAAAGGGTATGCCAAATGGGCAGTTTACAGGTAATGCGGGCTGGAGAGTTGCAAAGACCTGAGGGTATGCAAAGTGCTTGAGAGGGGGGTCTTCAAAGGTCTGGGGCCTCTGGTTTCTGCAGCACAGTTGTTAATCTTTCCATGACAATAGGCAGCTCCAAATGGGGAGGACAGGCTGCATTTCCCAGTGAGCTTCTAGGTCCCTTGTGCAACTAACTCCCAGCCAGGTTAGAATGTGCCTTCTTTAATCAGAACAAAATAATCACAGTTAACAGCTGGTCCCCAGTATTCTATTTCTGCCACTATCAATATGGCCTTGTCTTGTAAGGTTTCTGTACCATTTCTATATAATGATGCTTAGTAAGAATTTCTATTCTATAAAATTGTGTTTGGGTTTAACCCCATGGAATTCTGCAATCTTGCTAAATTCGCTTATCAAGGCTAATATATTTGCTTATAGATTGCTTTTCCATAGCCTATAAATGATCATCTGCTCTGTGAATAAAGGTGATTTCATTTCATTCTTTCCAATCTTTATGCATGTCCTTACATTTTTTCCTGTCTATGCCATCCCTAAAATGTTTAATAGAACTGGTGATAGTAGGCATTCTTACCTCTTTTAAGACCTTGGCGGCGGGAGGGGGAGTAGGTTTTCAGAATTTAACCACTAATGATATTTGCTGCAGTTCTCAGGTGTTTTTTTCTTTAAATATAACTTGATGGTAAACTTTGTCATATGATTTTTCTCTATATATGGTAGTAGTGACATGATGTTGTGCTTTCATTTGTTAGTTTTATTGCAAAATGTTACCTCAACAATAATTCATGTTTGGATTCTACCCAGTTGGTTCATGGACTTACATAGCTGAAGCATCTTGGGATTATGTGTGTCAAACATAAGTTGCTTTTTTTCCCTAAGTATGGGTAGTGTTGTTACCTGAGGATATAAATCTTTGTTTTTAATTTCTTATAATGTCCTTCTCATCACGGTGTGAGGTTTATAAAGCTTACACGAATTATTTTGGAAAGTGTTTCTATTGTTTTTATTGCATGAAAGAGCTTGTGCAAGATTGGTGTTATTTCTTATTATATGCAAAGTACCTGACTTCAGGTGCTAAGACTTGGAATTCATTTGTAAGAGTATTTTTCAATACTACAGGCATAGCTTGTCTGTGAGATACAAGACAATTGAGACTTCTTAAGTTATCTTGATTTGTTAAGCTGGATTTTCTTGGAACATTCTCCTCTGGTCATATTTTTCTGAGGGTTTTTTAAAATTATGAATGGGTGATGAATTTTGTTAATAGTTTTTCTTCATGGATTGATATGAACATGGGATTTGTTTTCTTTAGCTTGTTTATATGGTAGGCTGCATTGATTGATTTTCTTATTGAACCAACCTGATAAACATGGCATTAAAACCACTTGGTCATGGTGTATAATACACACACACACACACACACACAGACAATGAGTGGCCAGATTATTATGACCACTTGCCTAATTTTGTAGGCAAATTAGCTATAATTTTGCACTGAAGTTGCTAGAGGGCCAGATCATTATAAATGTCTGGATAGCACAACATACCTAAGTATTGTTGCTGATCAAGTTCATCCTATCATGTTGATGGTGTATCCCAATAGAGATGGCTTCTTCCAACAAGACAATGTGCCATGCCGCGGTGCTCGTATTGTGCAGGAGTGCTTTCGAACATGGGGGAGACTTTACCTTGCTTAGGTGGCCCCCACAATCACCAGATCTCAACCCAATTGAGCATTTGTGGGACGAAGTTAAAAGAGCCATCAGGCAGCTGGTTCCACAACCATCAAATCTCACAGAACTGGACAGTGCTATTCATCAGGCATGGTGTCAGATTCCTCGCATCACCTTTCAACATCTCGTGGAGTCAATGCCAAGAAGCATTGCCACAGTATTGAAGGCAAAAGGTGGCCCAATGAAGTACTGATGGGGTGGTCATAACAACAGGCTGGTCTTAATAATCTGGCCACTCACTGTACATATTTGCATATTTGCATATATATATCACTAGAGATACTAGAGGCTCGATGGACCCAGGACCCAAGCTTCCCTCTGAGAGAAGCCTGCTGGTAGGTGGCCTGGGCCTCCTTCTTTGGGGTGATCATGGAGCCCCCTGATTAATCACCCTGCTGGCCAGTGGCCTGGGCCTCTCTCTACGGGATGATCATGGTGCGATGGCTGGGCCACCAACCAATCACATTGCACCTGCCTTGGCTAGCCTGGAGCCAGTGGGTGTCATAACGTCGTCCTGGATGGTCATCTGGATGATCATTCCACTGTTCAGCCGTTCAGCCAATTTGCATATTATGCTTTTATTATACAGGATAATTCTATTTGCTAATTTTTATTAAGGATTTTGTGTCTGAATTCAAGGGATATTGGTCTGTAGTTTTCTTTTTTTGTACTTTCCGTCTCATTTTGCTTTCAGGGAGTGGAAGTCAAGTCTCCCCACATGCTATCCATTAACCCACTTTTGGGTAGAGTGTTCTTTACCATCTGTCAAGGATGAAAGTCCCAGGCATGTATTGAACCATCTCTACAACTTTGAAGAGCATTTTAGGGTGACAGCCTAGTGAGGTTGGAAGTTTAGGCTCCTCACTTGTCCTTTACTGGCATGGATGAGGATGGCGTTAGACTATAATGTGGCTATTGTCTAAAAGTTTGTGTATTGTTAGGCTGTTCCTTTTCAAGCCTTTTGTCTACATACAGCAGGCTTTTGTTGCAGCTTTTTGTCTGAATCCTTTGGCATTTCTGTGCTGCCAGATTTTTCAGCTGCAGTTCTGGAAATGTATAAGGCAAAACAAAACAAAACAAAATGGGGGAGAGTGTTTTGTTCATTGGGTTCTGAGGTCCTTAACTAGTCTCTCATCTCTACCTTTCAGAGCCCTGTTTATTTTATAGGTAACATCCAGATTTTTAGCTGTCCTTAAGAGAAAGAAGGAAAGTATGTCTATTCCATCTTCCTAGAAACAGATATCCAACATGTTTGTGGCCAGTGATCCCCATAAGCAGATTTGATTTTACCATTATTTGCATAATTTTTTTCAATTGAATTATTTCATTCATCTCATAAATGTTTCTCCAGTTCCCACCATGTGCCAAGTGTGGGCCATGTGCGGGAGTTACATTATGGAGAGACAGCTTAGTGGGAAAACAGACAAGCTAACATGCAGTATATTATAGAAGATGAATTTGTGGCCATTTTTAATGCACTAACAAGAACTAGAATATTATCTATATATTTTTGTGTTATTTTTAGTGGCTTCTCAGGGGATTTATATATATTTTTAAATATATTTTTTCTTGATTTCAGAGAGGAATGGACAGGGAGAGAGAGATAGAAACATCAGCACTGAAAGAGAATCATTGATTGGCTGCCTCCTGTATGCCCCCACTGGGGATCAAGCCCACAAACCTGGCATGTGCCCATGACCGGAATCAAACTCAGGACCCTTCAGTCTGCAGGCTGACGCTCTATACACTGAGCCAAACCAGCTAGGGTTCAAGGTATTGATGTTTGAATTGCTTTTTTGATCTTATACTTAAAGTTATATATGTTTTCTGTAATATACAATACTTTTATTCTTTGGCAAAATATATTTTACATGCAAAATGATTTATATAAGCATAATGCATATAATCAATTAGGTATAGAACATAAGTGAAAGCAGTGAGTATTTGTGTATCTATATCTTCCTGTCTAGCTAGATTCATATATGTATAATAATTTTGGTAACCAAGTAATTAGAGAACAATAAAATACTTTTTAAATGGAATTATTATGGTAAGCAAAATAAGTCAGTCAGAGAAAGACAAATACCTCATTATCTCACTAATATGTGGATACTAATGAACAAAATAAACTGACGAACAAAATAGAACCAGAGGCATGGGTACATGGAACAGACTGACAGAGGTCTGAGGGAAGAGGGAGCATGGGGCTGGATGAAAGAAGGTGAAGAGATTAGCCAAAGAACATGTGCGTAGCTCATGGATACAGACAATAGTGTGGTGAGGGCCAAAGGGTTGGGTGAGAGCTGGGTGGAGGTGGGCAATGGGGGATAGGAATGGGGGACAACTGTAATAGTGTCAAAAATAAAAATTTTAAATTAAAAAATGGAATTAGTAACATTTATCAAAGGATATAAAAATAAATATAAATGGGCAATTGTCTATTAAGAATGCTTTATACTTGATGTAAATTATTTAAGTAACAGGATATCTTTTATATTAAAACCAGGTTTTCGGAAAAAATGTGGTATTTTTTAACCATGTTACAAATTTTTCTACAATATATACATTATTCACCATATACAACTATATCAGACACAGCTACTCACATATGTGCATTAAAGTATTCTATATAATAACAGCCTAAGATGCTAAGTGTCCAGTCATCTGGTTGTCAGTTCAACCAATCAAAGCGTAATATGCTAATGATATACTAAGGCTGCTCAACCACTTGTTATGATGTGCACTGACTATCAGGGGGCAGACGCTTCAACTGGTAGGTTAGCTTGCTGCTGGGGTCCACTGATTGGGACAGAGCGAGACAGGCCAGACACACCCTGGAGCCCTCCCAGGTTCCTTTCCCGGCTGGCAAACCTCCCATGTCCCTACACAACCCCAATCATGCACCGGTGAGTTCCCTCTGGCTGGCCTGCACCTTCTTGCAATCTGGGATGAGGGAATCCCCTACTCTCACTGTGCATGAATTTCTTGCACCAGGCCTCTAGTGGATAAATAAAAGTTAAAACAGCTATTTTTGATAAATTATATTATGTGTATACCATGGATGCTATGCAGTATTTACAACTAATTAAGAAGATGCTACATATTTACAAAATATATCTTCAAGGGATATTGCTAATGAAGAAATTAGATTGTAATTAATATACAGAAATGCATACAATTATCCTATCTAATAAAAGATTAATATACAAATTAACTGTCACTCCACGACAAAGATGGCGGAGCCCATAGCGGTGGGGCAGGACTCTGGTGGCATCACCCTGGCAATGTGAGCCTAGCAGGCATTGCCTTGGTAACCTGTGAGCAGGTTGCGCTGCCCTGGAGCAGGCAAGCACTGCCAGCAGGCAGCCCACAGCAGGGCCTGCTCCCAGCTGCAGGGGCGATCAGTGAGCAGGTAAGTGTGGCCAGCAGGCAGCACCCAGCCCTGGCCACAGCTCAAGGGAGAGAACAACATGCAGGGAAGGGCAAGAGCCTGAGAGATCAACACAGAGGGATGCCTGCTCCAAGCCTCCATGGTGTGGCTGGGGGCAGGCCCCCAGCAGGGACACACACACTCACACACACACACACACACATGGGGGCACCTGCTCTGAGCTTCTACAGTACAGCTGGGGGCAGGCCCCCAGCAGACACACACACAACACACACACACATATGGCGCCTGCCAGACTGTGGCCATCAGTAGGACATTCACTGAGGGGTCCTGGACTGTAGGAGGGTGCAGGCTGGGCTGAGGGACCCCCATCCTCCCCCCGTGCATGAATTTCATGCACCGTGCCTCTAGTGTAAATATATTATTCATGTTAATTTATGTATATGTTTATGTCTGTTATACTTCTTAGCGAATCACAATTAATTCTGAAAAGTGTTGTGTATCATCATTTTTTGGAAATTTTTATACTGTACACATGCCATCTATATATGCTACAGACTGAATGTTTGTGTACCAACACTCATATATGATGACAGGGTGAAGACTTTGGGAGGTCTCAGAGAGCTCCCTCATCACTTCTACCATATGAAGTTATAGGGAGATATGACCATCTATGAATCAGGAAGTGGGCTATCACCAGACACTGAATCTGAAGGCACCTTGATTTTGGACTTAACAGCCCCTAGAACTTTGAGAAATAAATTTCTATTTTTTATCAGCTACCCAGTGTATGCTATTTTGTTATATTGATCAAAGGGACCAAGATAACATACATAATTAAAGATGTAAGTAAAAAGTAAAATAAAACATATTATGATGCTATATCATCAGTAAAACTTAAAGGATCTACACTCTGCTTTCTTATGTTAAAGTAGTCCAGAATGAGATAAGACATTATGAAGAAGTTAGACAGGAGATTTAGAAAAGAGAAAGGGAAAAATAATAAGCAAAATTAAATAAGATATGAGGGAAAATAATTTAATTTGTAACATTGAACTCGTAGTAACATCATTAAATAAGGATTATTAGAAAATTGGTCACAAAGAATAATCTGTTTTGTTGTTCTAGTAGAAGTAAATGTCAAGTGTATAATATCTTGGGGTCTCTATTACCATAATAGAAAAATAAAATGACAACAATAAGGGTTAAAACCTTCTCAAGTTTTGTCTGATCAGTATATGGAAAAAGGCTTAAGGATATAACCTTATACTATAGGATTTTGTGCCATTTTCCCCTTTTTAAATTTATTTTTTATTTAAGTATAGTTGGTATATAATCATATATTGGTTATATTAGTTTCAGGTGTACAATATAGTGATTCGACGCTTTTATGAGCCATTTCTTATGATATATGTAAAAAGGTTAGTAGCAATGGGTGTTCTCTGAAAAATGTGTAAATATTTAACTGTATGGAATCTAAAAGTCTTGCTAAATTTACTATTTAATTTCAATGAGCTATGAGGGAGGTTTTGAATATTTCACTATTATATATAATATTTGCTGTTATATATGTATATATACATATATGTGTACACACACAACTGTGTGTGTGTGTGTGTTTTAGAGAGGAAGGAAGAGGGAGAAAGACAGAAACATCAATGATGAGAGACTATCACTGATCAGCTGCCTTCTGCATGCCCCACACTGGGATCAGGTGCACAACCCAAGCATATGCCCTGATGGGGAATCTTGACACTCAGCCACTGAACTACGCCAGTCAGGCTATTTGCTGTACTTTTAAATTATTTTTTTAATCTTTACTGGATGGTAAACTTGGGTATATTGTGTCTCTCTATTGTGATGGTGGTATGATTTTGCCCTTTGTTTCATGACAGTCTTTTTAATGCTGAGATTTTTTATCTCACTAGATTTCATTCTTGGTTTAAACCCAGGATGTTTCTGGGGTTGTTATAGCTGACCTAGCTTTGTTTTTTGTTTGTCAAATACAAGTTGTGCTTTTGGGGTGAAGCAGGCTTTCATAAGGCATATATATCATTGATTTTTCTAACTTTTATTTTCCTTATCATTTTGGTGTAAAGTTTATAGGGGTCACACAAAGCATTTTGGGAAACATCTTTACTATTTCTACTATTTGGAATGGCTTGTGTGAAGTGGATGTTATTTCTTTTTCCATTTTACTGTATGGAAAAGTTCATGAATGTAGTCACTAGCACATGGGATTCATTTGTAGGGAGGCATTTTATGGTGGACATACTTTACGAGATATCAGACAATTGAGATTTTGTAAGTTTTATTGTCCATCAAGCTATGTCTTCCTAGAATTTTCTCTTTTCATAGATCAATCTTTATAGCATAAAGTTATTTATATCATTATGTACGTGTTGCTGGGATTTGGCATGAGGATTTCCTGTTTGCATCGCTTTTATTGAATCCATGTTTCTTCTTTTTCATTTGGGTTTTTTCTTAATCAGTCCAGCCAAAGGTTTATGTAAGTCCCCTTCTTCCCCTCCACCCATCCCCCATGCCCCCCAAAAAGTTTTAGCTTTTTCAATTTTCTCTTTGTATTTCTTATAATGTCACTCAGAGAGCTTACTTTTATTGTTTCATTTCTATTTCTAGATATTAATCTTTTATTGAATATATGATTTGAAAATATTTTCTCTGTCTCAGCTGGTGTGGCTCAGTGGTTGAGCATCAACCTATGAACCAGGAGATCATAGTTTTATTCCCAGTCAAGGCACAATTCTCTCTCATCATTGATGTTTCTATCTCTCTCTCCTCTCTTCCTCTCAGAAATCAATAAAAATATATTTAAAAATATATTTTCTCCAAATCTGTAACTTGTCTGTTTGTACTCTTACCTGGGAATGAAACATTTTAAATAGTAAAATCTTTAAATAATATGGAGTCCAAATTATCAAGTTTTCCCTTTATGGGTCATGTTGTTGGTATTGAGGCTAGTCCTTATTGCCGCTATTTTGAAAACAAAATTTTACATTTCAATCTATGATCCAGTATAAGCTAATTTTTGTATAAGTTGTGAGATTTAAATAGAAGTTTATATTTTGTATATGGATATCCTATTGCTTGAGCACTATTTATTGAAAAAAAAATTTTTTTCTCCATTAAATTGCTCTTCCAGCTTTATAAAAAATCAGTTGGCTGTACTGGGGGCTATTTTTTGGTATTCTTTCTGTTCCATTGGTCTGTGTCTATCCCTCCTTCAGTTTCACACTGTTGTGATCACTGTAACTATATAGTATGCATTGAAATTGGGCAGAGTGATTCTTGCAAGCTCACAATTTTTATTCTACTTCCTTACTTTTATTATATACATATTAGAATAATCTTGTCTGTATCTTTAAAAACCATTGTTATAATTTGATAGGAATAGGGTTAAAGTGATATACCAATTTGGGAAGAATGGAAATGTTTATTTTACTATGTTGAGTCTTGTGATACATGATCATGGTATGTCTCACCATTTCTTTCTTTTTTTTTGAGTTTCATCTTTTTTTTTTTATTACATAAAGTTTTACAAAGATTGGTACATATATCTCTTTTTCTTTATATCTTACATTTTTTAAATCAGTTTGGTGTAGTTTCATATTACAAGGCCTGCACATATTTTGTTTGATTTCCACCTAAGCATTTCTTTGTTTTTTCAGCAATTTCACACTGTGTTGTATTTTTAATTTTATTGTCTACATGTTCATTGCTACTGTATAGAGATAAAATTGATTTTACATGTTTATCTTGCAAACTTACTGGATTTATGCTTAATGCATTGTAATTTTGGTAATTGATTAATTGTGAAAAGATAGAAGAGTATTAATATAGAAGTAATAACATCCATCAAAGGTTGTACAAAAATATAAACAAGCAATTACTTCTTTTTTTCTTTTTCTTTTGAACAATTACTTCTTAAGTATGTTTTAAATTTACTGTACATGTATTATTGCTACAGTAAATAGAATAATAGTACCTATGGACATTTTGTGTTATGTTTGGTGCTTGCTTAAGGGATTGGTATCTGAAGTTACTTCCTGTGGTCTACTTAGTTTTACACAGTACCATCCTATCTAATAAAAGAGTAATATACAAATTAGGCATCACTCTGTCACAAAGATGGCCACCCCCATAGCCACAAGATGGCAATGCCCATAGCCACAAGATCCTATCTAATAAAAGAGTAATATGCAAATTAGGTGTCACTCCATCACAAAGATGGCCTCCCCCATAGCCACAAGATGATGATGCCCAGTCCAGCTCAGCTCCGCCACTGAAGTGGTCAGGCCTGTTAGCCAGGCAGGTGGTGGGGGAAGTAGGGGGCCCAAGGGGCTGAACAGGCGATCAGAGGGGGCTGAGGGTCCCCTGCCCAGGCCAGAGGCCTTCACCAGAGGCCTCAGGCATGGACAAGAGCAGAGCCAGTGATTGGAGGGAGCAGGAGCAGAGCCCGTGATTGGAAGGGTATAAAGGTGCCCTACCCAGGCATAAGGCCTGGGCCAGAGGCCTCAGGCCTGGGCAGGGGCAAGGCTGGAAATTGCAGGGGCCTGGGTTCTGCAGAACCAGCCATTGGAGGGGCAGGGGCAGAGCCTGCGATTTCAGGGGTCTGGGCACTGGTAGATCCGGCAAAGCAGGGGTCAGGGGTCCCCTGCCCAGGTCTGTAGCCTTTGCCACAGGCTCAAGGGTGGAGCCGGAAAAGCAGGGGTCTGAGAGTCCCCTGCCCAGGCCTATAGCCTTGGCCAGAGGCTTTAGTGGGGCAAGGGTGGAGCCTGTGATCACAGGAGTCTGGAGGTCCTCTGCCTAGGCCTGTAGCCTTGGCCAGAGGCTGCCAGTGGGCAAGGGCAGAGCCGGTGAGAGCAGGGGGCAGGATCAGGGCTGGTGATTGCAGAGGCCTGGGTTCTGTGAAGCCAGTGATCAGAGGGGCTTGGGGGTCTTCTGCCCAGTCCTGTAGCCTCAGGCAGAGACTGCAGGCCTGGGCAGGGACAGAGCCAGTGATCACAAGGGTCTGGGGGTCCCCTGCCCAGGCCTGCATCCTCAGCCAGAGGTTACAGGCCTGGGCAGGGGTGGAGCTGGGATTGGAGGGGCAGGGGTGGAGCCGGTGATCAGAGGGAACTACAGAGGAAACACTTTTTCTTACTACTCATTGGCTAAGCTTCCTGTATGCCACTGGTAATATGCTTAGTAACTTGGGTAATAAGAATCCCTAAAGGTGATCTAGGATTTTTCCACCCCTCTCCTGGAGAAAAAAAATGAAGGTCCACTGCTGGAGGGCTAAGAAATGTCATATTTTGCCCTAGCCAGTTTGGCTCAGTGCATAATGCCTCAGCCTGCTGACTGCAGGGTCTGGGTTCAATTCTGACCAAGGGCATGTACTTAGGTTGCAGGCTCCTCCCTGGCTGGGGCCCAGGTCAGGGCATATGCAGGACATAACCAATCAAAGTGTTCCTCTCACTTTGATGTTTCTCTGTTTTTCCCTTCTCTTCCACATTCTCTAAAAATCAATGGAAACATATCCTCAGGTGAGGATAAAAAAAAAAAAAAAGAAATGTCATAACCTATGAAAGACACATCTTACAAATGCCTAAAGAAAGTTGTCATTTCTTCATGGTGAAGGGACTGGAGTCCGTGTTGATGAAAACACCTTGGTGACTGGCAGTGGCTGCAGCTGCAGGGTGATGGGGCTGGTGGCTTCCCCTAATTAGCCTGGTCACCTCCCACAAAGGGAGGCCAGACTGTGGCTTAGGCCCGCTCCCCAAGGAAGCAGGGAGCAGGCCTAAGCTGTCAGTAGGACACCCTATGAAGGTTCCAAGTATGTGAGAGGGGACAGGGTGGACTGAGGAACCCCCCCCCCGCAGTGCACGAAATTTCTTATAAATGTAATCTTGTGTGCATTGGGTGCTATTCAGTTGGCTCTTTTTCCTGGCCACTCTGAGAGAGGTGCCAACCTGAATCCTCAAGAACCTGTGATCTGGTAGAAGTGATAAAAACTATTTATCACAAGTGAGGTACCACATGGAAGCAATATAGATACAATTTCTAATATGCTGGAGTGAGAATGGGGTTCCCACCCTACTGTGATCCCTCAGGAGTTTGTCTCACTGCTCACTGGAGACATTTTGGAAGGAAGTTATCAAGTGTACTATTCTAACACATATATGTAAGAAAAAGTCTAGAAAAAAATTAAAAATTATACACACAGGGTTTGTATTTATAGTTACTTAATAAGGCCTGAATTTACAGGCCTGTGGAAAGGAGGCAGGGGTATGATTGCCTCCTATTTTTAGTATAAACAATATATGCACTATTTCTATGGCAATTAGGCTATGTAAGTAAGACTAAGAACATAAATAGTAGCCGTGTGTTATTCAAATAAGTAACTTCTAGTGAATGTAATGGAAGAAGACTAAAATGTGAGTGACCTAACACCACAAAAGTTTGTTTTTATGCACATTAAATTTGGCATGGGCAGGCGGGGTCTACACTGTCAAGGGGCCCAGGGATGAAGGCTGCTGCAATGCATGTGATTCCACATCTCAGCACAGGCTCTCAAAGTTTGCTGCTGAACTGAACAGAAAGCAGGCACACCGACTCTCAAATGCCTTGGTCTGGAAATGATAAACTTTGCTTCATGTTGACCAACAAGGTAAAAATTAAAATTCTACCGCAAAGAACCAGTGGATTCTGTGCCAAGTCAGACTCTAGTCATCAGATTTGAAAACACTGAGAATGTGGTGGAGGCAGCCAGAGGGGCTGAGGAGCGGTGTGTAAACATCCCCATCTGAAGTGAGGAATTGCATGGAAAGGGCAGCTGCTGTCAGAGGGGTCCACAGTGAAGGAGGGAATCTGCAGGCAGTTGGGAAGATCTGGGTTGGGGAGGCAGGGCATGGGCTGTGTGTTCAGGGGAGCAGGGTGTAGCCTGCAGGGGAGGATGTGGAGAAGAGCTGGATGGCAGGACAGGTTCCAGTGTGGACAGGAGGCAGGCGCACTGGGGAAGACCCAGGGGAAGGGAGCTGTAATGCAGGAAAGGGCTGGGACTGGGCACTTGTGCTGGGCTCAGGGCAGTGAGCTCTTCAGGAGCCTGCCAGGTGGGGAGAGGTGAGTAGGAGGTCCCTGGGTAAATGAAGCACAGACAGTCCCTACATTGTGCTTCATTCTCATTCTCACCCCTTCTTTAGGTTTGCTCTCAGTACTTTAGCCACAGGCCTCTGCTTCGTGGAATAGTGAGAAGAGAAATGAATGGACACAAAGCTGGGGGGAGTGGAGCAGTGTGGGTTCTTGACCAATCCAGGCTAGGGCTCTGTCACGCACTAGCCTTGTGAATCCTGAACCTTTCCAAACTCTCTGAGCCTCGGATT
>PVJC01024400.1:0-25569 GCA_004026665.1 Murina feae
GAGTTCGCCGGGCGGGGCGGAGCAAACAGCTATGGCGCTTCTCAGCCCTGCGCTGAGAGACGCCAGGACTCTGTGTCCCACGGTTATTGCTGTAAGCAACGCTGAGAGAAACCCGTTTTGGATTTCCTTCTGATGCTAGTCTCTGGGTGTCTGTGGGACCTCCAAAACTCGCCTGGAACTGGAGTTCAGAGCTGCTGGGGACTTGTGGCTCTCCCCATTTTGGAAAAGAACCACAACCTCCGGTACCAGCCCTTCCCCGAGCCCATGCGCGCGCCTCCGTACCTCTGTACTTTGCTTCCGCTGCTGCTCTGAGTCTCAGACTCTTCTCTGGTTGTAGGATTTTCACTCAGCCAGCCGTCCTGTGGGTGCGAGTGGTGTCCGTGTGTTCTTTTCGTGTTTTTTCTGAAATAGTTGTTCACAGCTGCATATACGGTGTCTACCCTATGCCGCCATCTTGTTTCCCACACTGTTTTTCCAGAGTGACTGGTCACTATATAATATTAAAGTGGTTAATAAAAGAGGATATAAACATGATAAATATATATGTACCCAATATAGGAGCATCTAAATATATCTTATCTAATAAAAGAGTAATATTGAAATTGACCGTTTCTCCAGGATGCCTAAGCCACACCCACCAGCCAATCAGAGAGTCTGTATGCAAATTAACCCAGCCAAGATGGAGGCTGGCAGTCACAGAGTTAGAGTAAACAAGGAGGTTTCCATTGCACCAGGAGTAAACTGTCTGCCTAGGCCCTCTGGGCCGCTCTCTTCCCATGGCAACATAGTGACAATTATAGAAGCCACAGAGCTGAACCAAACAGGAGGCTTCCGTTGCACCAGGAGTAAACTGCCTGCCTTGGCCGGCTGGGCCTTTCTCTGCTCATGGCAACACAGTTGCAATTATAGAAGCCACAGAGCTGAATCAGACAGGAGGCTTCATTACCTGCCTAGGCCTAGGCTTAAAGCAACAGTTTTAATTATAGAAGATAAATAAACCCCAGAAACCTGATTCCAGCCAGCCTCGCTGGGACGTTGGGTCAATGGGAGCTGTGGGCAGCCTGAAAGACTGAAAATGCCCCTCAGCCTGTCACCCAGGCTGCCCAAGCACCCCAGTAGGGACCCAAAACCTGAAGAGACTATGGGCAGCCTGAAAACAGCCCTCAGACCTTCACCCAGGATAGCCACACCCCAATGGGGTGAAGGTCCACAATGGGGGGCTTGACCAGCCTGCAAACAGCCATCAGCCCCTCACCCAGGCTGGTCAAGCCAGCCAGCAGGTGGACATCCCCTGAGGGGTCCAGACTGCGAGAGGGCACAAGCCAGATTGAGGGACCGAGGGACACCTAGTGTACACACTAGGGGCCTGGTGCACAAAAATTTGTGCACTTGGGGGGATGTTCCCTCAGCCTGGCCTGTGCCCTCTCACAGTCTGGCACCCCTTGGGGGATGTCCACCTGCTGGCATGCCTGGTGAAGGGCTGATGGCTGTTTGCAGGCTGACCAAGTGCCCCCCCCCCCAGTGGTGACCCTCACCCCATTGGGGTGTGGAAAGCCTGGGTGATGGGCTGAGGGCTGCTTTCAAGCTTCCCACAGTCCCTACAGGGTTCGGATCTCTACTGGAGTACCTGGGCAGCTTGGGTGAGGGGCTGCGGGACATTTTCAGGTTTTCAGGCTGCCCACAGCTCCCATTGACCCAAGGTCCCAGCGAAGCTGTCTGGAATCAGGTTTCTGGGGTCTATTTATCTTCTATAATTGAAACACTGTTGTTTTGAGCTGAGGCCTAGGTAGGTAAGGAAGCCTTCTGTTTGTTTCAGCTCTGTGGCTTCTATAATTGAAACATTATTACCATGAGCAGACGCTCAGCCAGCCTAGGCAGGCAGTTGCAACGAAAGCCTGCTAATTACTCTAGCTCCATGACTGCCAGTCTCCATCTTGCCTGAGTTAATTTGCATACATCCACTCTGACTGGCTGGGAGGCGTGGCTTGGCTGGTGGGCATGGCTTAGGTGTCTCAGAGTGAAGGTCAATTTGCATATTACTTTTATTAGAATATATATATATATATATATTAGAGGCCTGGTGCACAAAAAATTTGTGCACTCGGTGGGTGGGGGGTTCCCCTCAGCCCAGCCTGTGCCTAGCCTGGGACCCTTTGGGGGATATCCACCTGCTGGCTTAGGCCTGCTCCCTGGAGGATCAGTCCTAAGCTGGCAGTCAGACATCCCTCTGGCAGCCCGGAAGCCCTCTGGGGATGTCCACTTGTCAGCGGGGAGCAGGCCTAAGCTGCAGGCAGACATCCTTAGCGCTGCTGAGGAGGCGGGAAAGGCTCCCGCCACCACCACTGTGCTGGCAGCTGGCAACCTGGCTTGTGGCTGAGCAGAGCTCCCCCTGTGGGAGCACATTGACCACCAGGGGGCAGCTCCTGCATTGAGCGTCTGCCCCCTGGTGGTCAGTGTGTGTCATAGTGACCAGTCATTAAGCTATTAGGGTCAATTTGCATATTACCCTTTTATTATATAGGATATATACATATATATACTAGGGGCCCGGTGCACAAGGGGCGGGGGGTCCCTCAGCCCAGCCTGTGCCCTCTCACAGTCTGGGACACCTCTGGGGATGTCCATCTGCTGGCGTGCCTGGCCAGAATGGGTGAGGGGCCAATGTCTGTTTGCAAGCTGGCCAAGCTCCCCAGTGGAGACCCTCACCCCAGGGGCTGTGGCAGGCCTGGGTGAGGGGCTGAGGGCAGTTTTCAGGCTGGCCACAGCTCCCATTGACCCTCTGGGCCACCTGCCTGGGAAGCCGATGGTGGGATGGCGCTGGCCACCCCATGGCCTCTCGGGTGGGTGCCTCAGGATCTGGCCACCTGGTCCCCGCACCTTCCCCCTCCCCCAGGCTCTCACCCAGGAAGGCATCCACAGTCCCAAGGCGCTGGATGCCTTCCCAGGATGGAGGCTCCCAAGATGGCGCAGGCCGCAGCCCTGGAGAAGCCCGCACACTGGGGCTGTGGCCTCTGCCATCTTGGCTTGGCTAATTTGCATATAGCAGCTCTGATTGGCTGGTGGACGTGGCTTACCCCGTCCCGGAGAAATGGTTAATTTCAATATTACGCTTTTATTAGTTAAGATATAACTTCTAGAGACTTTAAGGGAGAGATCAACAAAAATACAGTCATAGTAGGGAATTTTAACTCCCCACTGACTTCCCTAAATAGATCTTCCAGACAAAAAATTAAGTGACTATAAATGACACATTGGATCAGGTAGATTTAATTGATATTTATAGGACATTTCACCCCAAAGCTGGAAAGGAGGAAGTGAAACTCTCATTATTTGCAGATGACATGACATTGTATATAGAAAACCCTAAGGATTCCACCAAAAAGCTACTAGACATAAAAAAGGAATTTGACAATTCAGCAGAATAAAAAATTTACACCCAGAAATCATTAACATTTTATACACCAGTAATGAATCCTCAGAACAAAAAAATAAACATATAATCTCTTTACCTTTGTCACAAAAAAATTAAGATACTTGGAATAAACTTAACAAAGGATTAGAAGATTTGTACTGAAAAATTATAAGACCTTGTAAAAAGACATAGAAGAAGATATAAACAAGTGGAAGATTTCATCTTGTTTATTGATTGGTAGAATTAATATCATTAAAATGTCCATACTACTCAAAGTAATCTAAGATTCAATGCAATCCCTATTAAAATGCCAACAGTATATTTCACAGATAGAGAATAAATACTCCAAAAATGTATATGGAATCAAAAGACCCTGAATAACCACAGCAATCTTGAGAAAGAAGACCAAAGTTGGATGGATCACAATACCAGTTATCAAGTTATACTACAAACCTACTGTATTCTAAATGGCCTGTTACTGACACAAGAATATGCATATAGATCAAGGCAACAGACTCCAGAAATTGACCCAAGCCATTACACTAAATATTTGTGACAAAGGAGGCAAGAACATATAGTAGAGTCAAGAAAATATCTTCAATAAATGGTGTTGGAAAAATTGAACAGATAAAATGCAAAAAAGTGAAACTCGACCACCAACTTACACCATACACAACAATAAACACAAAATGGATAAAAGACTTATCTGTAAATTGTGAAGCCATTAAAATCCTAGAAGAAACCATTGGAAGCAAAATCTCAGGTATGTCTCATAGGAATATATTTGAGGATACATTTCATAGGACAAAGGAAACTAAGGAGAAAATACAAAAAAATGAGATTATATAAAAATAAAAAGCTTCTGGACAGCAAAAGAAACCATTAATAATTTGAAAATGAAGCCCACTGTATGGGAGAACATACATCTGATAAAGGTTAGTATCCAAAATATATAAGGAACTCATACAACTTAACCAAGGGAAGACAACCCATTTTAAAAAATGGGCTGATGACCTAAATAGATACTTCTCCAAAGTGGACATACAGATTGCCAAGAAACATATGAAAAATTGCTCAAAATTACTGATCAGCTGAGATGCAAACAAAATGACAATGAGGTATCACCTCACACTTGTCAGAATGGTTACCATCGACAAATCAACAAATGACAAGTGCTGGTGAGGATGTGAGAAAAGAGAACCCTCGTGCACTGCTGGTGGGAACACAGACTGGTGCATTCACTATGGAAAACAGTATGGAGTTTCCTCAAAAATTAAATATGGAACTGCCATTTGACCCATTGACCCCACTTCCAAGAATATATCCTGAGAAACCTGAAACACCAATCAGAAAGAATGTATGAACCCTTTGTTCATAGCAGTACAATTTACAATAGCTAAGATCTGGAAATAGTCCAAATGTCCAGCAGTAGATGAGTGGATAACAATGCCATGGTACATTAACACCAAGGAATACTATACAGCAGTAAAAACAAGGATCTCTTACCTTTTGAGACAGCATGGAGCAATCTGGAGAATATTATTCAAAGTGAATAGGCCAGGCATAGAAAGAAAAGTGTCATATAATCTTACTCATATGTGGAAACTAATGTACAGAATTAACTGATGTGCAAAATATATCCAGAGACATAGAAGCATGGAACAGACTGATGAATCTCAGAGGGAATGTGGGGTGGGTGGGTGGATGGAAATAAATCAATCAAAGAACGTGTATGCATAGATGCATAACTCATGGACACAGGCAATAGGATGGTCAAGGCCTGGCGTGGAGGATGGGGGCATGCTAGAAGGGGTCAAGTGGAGGAAAAATCGGACATATATAATACTTTCAATAATAAAGATTTATTTGTTTAAAGTGCTCACTATTGTTATGCATTAAGAAAATATAAATTAAACAACAATTATATACCTCCACTTATTCACAGGCTTGGAAAAATCATTTAAAGCTTGACATCACAACGTGCTGGTGAGGATGTATTGCAGCAGAACTCAAACATGACTGGTGAGATGGAATACATACAACAACCAAAAGTTGGGCAGATTTTACATTAAACTAAATATACACCTACCCTGTAACCCAGAAATTTCACTCATGAGTATATTTCTAACATGTTGGCTTGCTGGTGTAACTCACTGGTTGAATGTCGAACAGAAGGCCATGGTTGGATTCCCAGTTGGGGCACATGCTTGTGTGTTTCTCGTCTATCCAGTGTGAGGTGTACAAGAGGCAACCAGTCAATGATTCTCTCTCACCACTAATGTTTCCATCTCTATTTCCCTCTCCCTTTTCTCTTAATTCAATCTATAATAATAAAAGCATAATATGCTAATTACACTGTACATCCTTCCAGACAACCTTAAGGATGAAGCCGGGGCTGCAAGGGAAGCCCTCGTCCCGGGTGCCTGCCAGCAGCCCGAGGGAAGCCCATGATTGGGTGCCAGAGGGAAGCCAGTGCCCGCAGCCAGGGGAAGAATGGCCTAGTCTTGTACGAATTTCATGCATCAGCCTCTAGTAAAAATATATTTTGAAAACTAGAACTCATAAGAGAATGTGCACACTTGTCCACAGAAAAAATTCTAAAAGATTATATTAGCTTTATTCATAACATCTCCTTACTAGAAATAACCCTGATTTTTATGCACTGGGAAATGCTCATGTTTCAGTATATTGATACAATGGACCATCACTCTGAAGAAAAAGTGAATCCTGCTGATGTACATGAGATTAAGGACAGACACTAGTCCCAACAACACAAAACTGAGTGATCCCACAGCTGAAATCTAGTCCTGGCAAATCAAAGTTAGGAAGGAAATTAGACTCTTGGAGGAGGGGGTGGACAGGAGCCCATAGACAAAGAGACTGTGAACAGGGAGCTTGGGGGATGTCAGGATGGGTGATATCTAGAAATGAAGGCAAAGGTAGCGGGGAGGCCTAGTTAAAAGACTGCGAGCTAACACTGGCCTGGAGTTGCATTTAATGTGGTCCAAATCCTAACTGTCCCTGTGTGTTAGGAAATCACAAAACAAATCACATGCAATTTACATCTAAAATGCTAATAGGCTAACATGGCTGAATTGGAGGATTGAAAAGGGAAGCTACTTAAACATGCTGACTTCCTTTTGTTGCTTTGAAAGGAAACATGACCTCTTAGAATGAACAATGAAACCAGTTTCACAAAACTGTCTGTCCTCTTGTTCACACAGTGACAAAGCTCCCTCTGTAGCCAATACCTGTTTCTGTGAAGCAACTCAAATGTGAAATGCAGCAATTCCATTTTCTCTTTTTCATTTTCTAATAAATGTAGGTAACTTTAACTTTAATAACCAAAATAGAAATACAAAATAAAATGTAAACATGTGAATATAAAACAAATAAATATTTTATATTATAACATACATAATTACTAAAATAAACATGTTTAAAATAAATCATATATGCACATTTTGTGTCTATATTATTTTTGGTAAATATAGCCAAGGACTCATATTCCATCTGTTTTGCACCATTCACCTGTGATAGGATGTCTTATTTGGAGGAAATGTACCTGAGTTTAGTTTAGACACAGCTGAGAAGTGTGATAGGGGACAACTGCTTCCCACACTGCTCTGAAATGACAGTAATGATTCTATCCAGGGCTCCTAGAGCATCAGTTCAGACCACAGGTGTCAAGAAACAGCCAGGAAATAGAATGTATTTTTCAGAAATCAAGGAGACTCACCTTCCCTCATTTCCAGACATTGGGGCATTACACTCTCCAGGCAATCTATTCTGTATGAAAGAAAAGAATGCCAATTGAAGGTTATATAACCTGCTGATACTTGTATTACTGATTGTGGAAACCAGCTGCTTAAAAATTCAGCCTTTTAAATTTCCCCTTCCCCGTGGTTGTGTAGAGGGCTATGTGGCTGGTGGAGAAGAGCAGGTGTTAAGGGAAGAAAGGGAGCAGGCAAAGGGGAATCTCTGGGTAAGAGCATCGGCTAGATTCATGCAACATGGTTTGGTTTTTCTTCTCTTATTAGCTGAAAAATCTTGGGTTTCAGTGCCTCAGATGCAGCCTGGGGAAATTTAGAGCGATGCATAGTTGTGGTAGTTAAATGAGACATCACCTCCAAAGTCCTAGTGCATCCCTGTCATATGTGAGTAGAGAGAGCAGCTCTTCCACTGATGTTTGGCTCTTTCTTGGTCTTGGTCATCAGTTGGAGCATTAACTGTTAAAGTTGCAGAGTCAGTACATGAGTCTGGTTCTTTTTCTTCCTCATCGAAGGGAGAGAGTGTGTTTGAAAGAGGTATGAATTAGAGGAGTGGGGAAGAGGAAGTGGCTGCCATGTGCTGTTCTATTGGGTGGATGGGGCAGGAATAAGGGCAGCCCACTAGAGAGTCCGCAACCAGAACCAGAATCAGTGCCAGATGTTAGCTTCTCAAAATGTTGAAGCTCATGATCATAGACTTTGGTCAAAGAACAAGTCATAAGAAGAAAACGAGATTGGAGTGAATGTTCAGAGTACTTTTGGCTTCTTGAACTACGGTCAATTAGCCATTTCTGCCTGAAAAAAAAAAAAAAGTACCTGTATTTCGGTAAAATGTTCCCTATAGCTCCATGAACTTTTCTTTTTCTTCAGTATCATAGCTTCTCATCAGACTTAGCTCAATGTCTGGTGTCCATACTTTTTACTATTTTGTTCACGAATTAAAATTGGAGACAGAATGATTGAAGTTGGATGAAGACTATGTTCTGCATACTAAGGTCTTCAGGGTCTCCTCATGCTAATTAAAATCTGCTCCCGTGTCTCCTGTTACTATTCAGTAAAGATAAAGCACAGAAGTTGGAAAGAATAATAAATACAGAAACACTTCCACATGAAGTGGAAACGATCTCCTAAAATCCTGTCTTCTATAAGATAAAAAAGACACCAGAAAGCCCTAACTGGTGTTGCTCGGTGGTAAGAGCGTCAGACTGCCCACCTAAAGATGGTGGTTCAATTCCCAATCAGGGGCATGTACCTGGGTTGCAGGTTCATCCCCACCACAGTCGGGGCTGTGAGTGGGTAGCAACTAAGCAAAGTGTCTCTCCCACATTGATGTTTCTTCTTCTGTCCCATTCACTCTCTCTAAAATTTTATATATATATAAAATTTTATATAAAATTTATGTATATATATATATATCTCATCTAAAATTATATATAAAATTTATATATATTTATATATCTTATCTAATAAAGAGGGAATATGCTAATTCATCCTCATGCCATTGCAAAGATGGTGGCGCCCACAGCCAATAAGGAGGGATTATGTTAATTTACTGCCCCGCCCTCAAAGACGGCAGCACCCACAGCCACCTAGGGCCAGCCTGAGATGCAGGCAAGCCAAGGATGGTGGCTGCCCAGCTGCCCAGGGCTGGCCCAAGGCACAGGCAAGACTTGGATGGCGGCTGCCCAGCCACCCAGGGCTGCCCGAGGCTTAGGTAACCAAGGCCAGCTGAGGCTTGCATTACCGGCAGTGGCAACAGCAAAGGTGTGATGGTGTGTCACCTTCCCCTGATCTCCAGGTCACCTCCTGCCCCTAAGGGCTCCCAGACTGAGAGGAGGAAGGCTAGGCTGAGGAACCCCTTGCAGTGCATGAATTTTCATGCACTGGACCTCTAGTGTGTATATATATGTATATATATATATATATATATATATATATATATACCCATTGCACAAAATTTGTGCACAGAGTGGGGGGTGTGGGTGGTGTCCCTCAGCCCAACCTGCACCTTCTCCAATCTGGGACCCCTTGAGGGATGTCCAACTGACTGTTTAGGCCCGATCCCACAGTGGTATCTGGCCTAAACAGGCAGTTGGACATCCCTTTCACAATCCAGGACTGCTGGCTCCCAACCTCCCACCTGCTGATTGCCCCTAACCACTCCCCTGCCAGCCTGATAAATGCTTAACTGCTCCTGTGCCAGCTTGATTGCCCCTAACTGCCCTCCCCCTGCCAGAATGGTCCCCCCCCCCACTGTCCTCCCCTGTAGGTCTGGTCCCTCCCAAATGCCCTCCCTTGCTGGCCATCTTGTGGTGGCTATCTTTGACCACATGGGAGCAGCCATCTTTGACCACATGGGGGAAGCCATCTTGTGATGGTCAATTTGCATATTACTTTTTTATTAGATAGGATATATATCTAAAAAGATATATATATATATATATATATATATATATATAAAAGATATATATATATCTTTTATATAAAAGATATATATATATATATATATATATATATATATATATATAGTGTGTGTGTGTGAAGATTAATAGCCAACAATCAAACAAAACCCAAAAACCAGCCAACCAACAGAACAAACACAAAAGACAACAGAAAGCTTTTAAAAATCAACATTTTCAGAAGTCTGGATATTAACTAAGGGGTTTCAGAAAGTGGAAGAGAGTTCATTCAAATAAAATGTCTGAATTTCAGTAGATCAGTGAGCTTGAGATGTTTAATGCCTTATTCTTTTCATCTCCCAAGTCTCAGGGAACATCAGCAGGCAGCAACCTCAGGAGGGGCCGGGTAGGTTTGGAGCAACACAAAATGTCCCATTCCTGGAACTTTGTCACAATTTGATCTGTCTGATGACTCCCATGAAAAGCCCTACTCCCAGGCCTGGTCCTGCTTGTTGCCTGACCAAACCTTCTCACCAAGGAATGACCTTCCCCGGGGCTTTGTAGAGACAGTGCTGACTGACTTCCATGCTGCTTGGAGCAAACACAAGGATGGCCAAGACCTGCAAAGGAAAATATGGGGAGAAAAATGTCCATACGGGGCTTCACAGGCTCCAGCATTTCTTGGCGCTCTAGCCAGCTGTGCTCATGGGCAGGGCTGTGTGCATGACCAGGACAACCCTGGAAGGCCCTACTGTCTTACTTTGGGCTGATACCTATGCTCTGTGGCCACTGGAAATGAAGGTTGAGCCATTGGAATTGCATTCACTGAAGCCTCTTGGCAAAAGGTGAAGGCATTGTATGGGGACATTTAAGGAAATATCTATCCAATTAAAATTGGAGGCAGAATGATTGAAGTTGGATGAGGACTGTGTTCTGCATACTAACTTCTTCAGTGCCTCCTGATGCTAATTAAAGTCACTGAGTGAGCAGAGACTTTAGAGGATACACCATAACATTTACAGAATCAGTTCTGCCGAGTCACTGAACCAATAATAAGCAACACCAACAAAAATAGCAAATTCCAGGGGTTGGGTATTATTTCTAGACAAGGTCTTCAAATTATGTTATTTCAAATATATATTTATCTGTATTTTTTGCACTTTCCGCGTGGCTCAGTTGGTGGGAAGATCCTCCTGCTGTGTCAAAGCTTCTGGTTTGATTTCCAGCCAGGGGGTGAGGCACATACAGGAAGCAGCCAATACATGCATGAAGAAGTGAAACAAAAACCAATGCTTCTATCTCTCCCTTCTACTTCTCTCTCTACAATCAATCAATCAATAAAACTTTTAAAATATCCCATGTTAGCACAAAATTTTAAGAGATTCAGAGACAAGATAATGTGGCCATATATAGAAAAAGAAAAAAAAAAGGCAATGGATAGAAGTTGGATAATACTCTGAAGCAAGCCAAATCTAGAGAAATCTTCTTTAGAAGAGTCTATCTAAAAATGCATGCTCTGAGGTGAACACTTGCTTTTTGATATGTGTAGAATGCTCAATTAATATTTTAAGTATATTGAGAGTAAGAATGCTTATCAGGTAGTTGAATGGGGTTGGTTAGAATAAGTGATTGTTCTTCATTAAGACAGACGAAGTTCTCTTTAACGGCTTCCTTAAGCAACAAATACTGAGTACTGGCTTTTCTAAAAATGTAGCTCTTGGGTTTGCAATATGAGGAACGTAAAGTATAAGATCTAATGATTCATAGTGAAAAATGGAACAAATTCCAGCTGGTATCAATAACTCTATTTACCACATTTTAATTATATTTTCTGTAGCTGAATGTTCTTTGATCTTGGTGAAGTAATCAATGCAATGTTATTTTAAAAAAATATATTTGATTCTGGATAATAACTGTGTCAATGTTTAATAAGATGCTTTATCTCCTTAAATTGTTATAAATTACCACAATTAAAGTACCTTTAAAATATACTTATTGACACTGGGTAATGCTATAAAGTAATGTTAGGAATAAAAAGCTATCCTACCACACAATGTGCTCTAAGAATTACTCAAAGTTTTTATTTGTATACTAGAGACCTGGTGCACAAAAATGTGTGCACTTGGGGGCTCCCTCAGCCCAGCCTGTGCCCTCTCACAGTCGGGGACCCCTCCAGGAATGTCTACCTGCTGACTTAGGCCCGCTCGCCGGGGGATTAGGCCTAAACTGGCAGTCAGACATCCCTTTGGCAGCCCAGGAGCCCTTGGGGGATGTCCACTTGCCAGCGGGGAGTAGGCCTAAGCTGCAGTCAGACATCCTTAATGCTGTTGAGGCAGGAGAGACTCCTTCCACCACTGCTGTACTGGCAGCCATCAGTCTGGCTTGTGGCTGAACAGAGCTCCCCCTGTGGGACACACTGACCACCAGGGGGCAGCTCTTGCATTGAGTGTCTGCTCCCTGATGGTCAGTGTGTGTCAGAGTGACCAATCATTCCCAGTGGTTCTGCTATTAGGGTCAATTTTCATATTACCCTTTTATTATATAGAATATTTCTTTTGAAATTTTTTAGGAACATGGTCAATACAAAGCAAAGAAAATTTGTATTTTTATTGATGCTAACGTAATCAAGGCCAAACACATAGAGTTTTGAAAATCTTAATGTCACTAATCTTTAAAAATTATACTTTTGCACTTGTTTAGTGACATGTTCAACATTATGTTCTCTTAGAATACAAGACAATGATTATGCAGTTTCGTTAACAGAACATGAATTGAACACTACAACATGATATAATGTGATTCTGGATTGACTAGAATAGGGAAAGATATGTTTTTAAATGACATGTTTTAAGGTCAATTAACAACTCCAGTTATTCTAAGTTGTTATTGCTTTTTAAATTTAGATTTGTTTTGTATAAACTGTGAAATACCTATACCAAAATCATCATCTTGGTAGAACTCAGGACTTTACATTTTTGACAACTTCCTGGGGGAATTTAATTAAAGCCCTGAAGCCAGAGATATCTGCCTGTGAGCTACAAATGGAGCAGGGGGAGGGGTGTGTGAAAAAGGTGGAGGGAGCAGGTGAGAAGTGGGTTCCACATGGAGCCAAAAATTGCTGGGACATGATGAAGATTTCCAAGGGGCAACCACAATGGCCAGGAGGATTAATCTCTATGCAGCTCAGCTGCAAGGACACATTCATAATCCAAACAAGTGACCTCAGTCCTAGGCCATGGAACACATATGGTGGCCATTAAGAACAACCGCACAACCTAGGTGGGAGGAAAAGGACCAATAAGTGGCTTGTTATGGATAATCATGAGTATAAATTGGATACTTTGGGCACCGATTGATAGAAAACGGTCCAATAATTTTGCTAGAAGAACTACAGTCAATTTTGAAGATAACGTATAATAAGACAGTGATTAACATAATATATAGATAAGATAATTAAGTCATAGGTAATTTTGAAGTAAATTTTCATGTATGTGTGTTTTTAAAAATCCACCCCCCCTAAATCATTATGACCAGAGAATTGTGTTCTCTTTTTCTTTATTCTGAGAAATAAAAAAAAATTAATACAGATATCTCAGGAAATTTCCATATAGCTTATTTTGGGGTGTTATAAACAAATGCATGGGAATAAGTTACCCATTTTACTCTTTTTGGCAAGATAATCATGGAACTGCAATTCTGCAATAAGTGATAAGCTCATTAATAAGTCTAGTGGGGCCCATAAAACATCTAAGAAATAATGGTTCCTGTTTAAGAAGCTACAGTTAAGGTATAGTGACAGCCATCTGAAAAATTAATGTACAATAGAATTAGATAACTATCTAATGGTACTAGAAATAATGCTATACAAAATGCAATGGGGATTCTCAGAAGAGGTTTTATTAGGGAGAGAACATGATGAATACACTGATTTATAAAAATAACCCAGTGGTGACCAGCCAGCTGAAATAGAGATGGCAAGAAAAACTCAAGAACATTGGGAAGTATATGCAGTTCTTTGAAGGAAGATATTTGCAAGGAGTAAAATTTGACAAGGCTTGTGAATGAGTAAGAAGGGTCAAAAGGTTGAGGAATGAAAGTGAGTGGAGGGTAGACCATTGTGCAGTTCCATATCATATTCTGTTTTTCACATTGCATTCTTTGATTTTCCATTGACTTACAAATAAAGTGTTCCATTTCATATCACAGAGTGTGTGTATTTATTCTCTACATTCTAAATCTTCCCATAGAGCAGATATTTTGTAAAAGTGTCTAATGCATTCTTTTCGATTTGTACCAGAAGGTCGCTCACAGATGACTTCCAAGGCCTATAGGTGATTCAGAGTGTTCATTGTGATGACAGCTCTCAAAACTAATTCTATGTATATCTACTGAGTTCCTGAAATGCTACATTCAGTGCTGGCACTGGGAATGCAGTGGTAAACAAAACTGATTACCATTCCTGTTCTCATGGAGACTCCTTGTCAGGGAAAATCCATAGCCAAATTAATTTTTCTATTTGTATTAAATTCATACATACTCTCTGCCTACTTTAATTTCTCAAGTGGCCTATTGATTTCTGTTCAGGTTCTAATTCTCTGTAAATACAAGCATATTCAAGGTTATTGCAAATGAACTAACAAGTTCAAAGGAGCCACAATGTGAAAGGTAGGTAGTTAATCTCATTCAAATGTCCAAAAGTAAGCCGAGATCTATCTAAAATATGGTGTGAACTTCTCATTTCATTTTACTTGGATAAAAATGCAGAGAAAAAAGACTATTCACTACCATGCTTATTTATAGTTCTAAGATAAGACTAGGTGGGAACAAAGTAATCTATCACAGCATTTTTAATTGCCTGTGTTCACTGCATTTTTTATGGTTCTCCTTTTTCATGTGCATTGATTTCTCTCATGTTGCAGCTCAGAAAGCTGTAAATGATGAATGATAGTATTCACAATTAAGCCATTAAGGCAACATAGTCTTACAATAATATGAAGATATATTATAAAGTCAGTCCAAAATAAAGAAGTTGTGGAAGTTTATTTTTCAATTTTCTTCTGGGACAATTATATAAAAGACTCTGTATTGACCTCATTCTAAGCTTACATTCACTATATTGGCCATGTCCTTCCCAGATGTGATTAAGTTTCCTTTCCCTCTTGGTATCTGCTCCTAAAATATTTTTAATTATTTTAAAATATATTCTTAATGCAAACCAGATTTGTGTTTACTTTTTAAAAATTAAAGAGAGCATTTCCTAATAATTTATAAATACTTTAAAATACTTTGAGACCCTCGCCATGTAATTATTTTAGGAATAAAAAGGGAAAAGGTTTTGTTCACTGCATTCTTAATGTTTTTTTTTTTGTCATGAATTTTCCATGCTGGTATTATCTGGTTTTACCCTCATGAGACAAATCATTGGTTAAGTAATCCACAAATATTTACGAGCCTCTATTAAGAGCTACCAAATGTTCTGATTTCTGAGGATTGACATGAGAGTTCAACAAGGTCTTGATTTCATGTGTGAGGAACATAAAATGGAGAGAGAATACAAATACAATATGACAGGAAATTCTGAAAGCAGTGAGAGCAGGTGGAGAGGCATTCAACCTACACACATTTTCCTTTATTCCATCCTGCCATATTCTAAGCACCAAACCATACCCAGTCCTCATCCTGCAAAGATTTATCAGCCATTGGCAAAGAACATGTCCTTGGATGAAGTGTATTCTTTCCACTTGTAGTCATAGTAATCAATATCATCCAAAATATATATCTTCATGCATATGTGTATGTATAATATAAATGCGAGAGACAATGAGTGTTTATTTGAGATCCAAAAGAACAGCTATTGCTGAAGCACTGATTCAGGGGAAACCCAAATAGGAGGAGAGGACAAGGCATATTGATGAGAAAGGGAAAGGGACATGACTAAGAAGAAGGGGATATTTATGTATTCAGTTAAGCTAACATAGTGATGCTGATTCTAAACAATGGCTTTATTTGTAGTCTGGTAGTCAAAACAATCAAGTGTTTGAATTATTTTGAGGCCATGTATGTCAGAATTCATATGAAAGCTAAAATGTTTGATTTTATTTGTTGCAGTGACATTTCAGAGGATACTATCTCTCACATCATGTAGGGTTTAAAATAAAAAAACTACAGGGATGATAATGGGGCTATTATTGTCAGGAACCAAGGCAATGCTTATAGTGTCTGAAACACGGTGATTCTTGGAATTCTCATATTGTTATCATTGCTTTAGCTACCGGGAGGTTTAGAGTACAATTGTTACTTCCCCTTTTGATAAGCGTTTGTTTCCCCCAAATGGTCTATTTTTTATGTATTGTCTTACGTGTTTTAAACAAAATACAAACTTGTATTTCATATGTATTTTTCTCTATTGAGGACTTATGAAAAAATTGGGATATTAGCAAAAAAAATGGAAATGATATAGTTTCATTATTTTCTTACATATTTATTTTGATAATTTCTAGTTTTTCCTACTTTGTTATGATGTGATGAAGCAGGGGATTTCCCAGGGGTGAGGATGGCAGAGTCCCTAGCGCTAGGACGCTTGCATGCACGACTCCGGAGACCAGGTTCTGTGACGGTCTAATTTTATTGAGGAAATGCAACGGTATTTATAGTGGAGGTGGCCAATCATGTAACACCATCTTATGGGAGCCAATGAGCATAAAGGTCAGGGTACTGTGTAGGCGGGGCTCTGGGAGGGGCTCAGGTGGGCATTGCCATCTTCCTGGTGTGCCAGAAAGATTTGAATTGCTGGAGTGTGCTCACAGCATTGCGTCAGCCACTGCACCGAGACAAAACCTCCTGTGCTCTACCTACAATGTGACCTGATAATCCATACTTGTGGTATTATTCAATATGATGTTATTCATTTTTAAGCTCTTGCTAATTTATTTCCAATAAATAATGGGGACCTCTTGTCACCTGATGTTATCCTGCTGGTGTGCAGGGAAACTTTCATGACAGAGGCACAGCTTAATTCATCAAAGAGATTATGGTTTAAGGATCTGAAGAAACTGTGGTTGATGTCACTATGGAATAAAACAGAGAAAGAAACCAGAGCAGCTAAGGGCTTGTTGAATGCTCTCACTATTGATCACTCATGCTCTTGGCAGTGTAAGAGCCTGTTGACTTCTTTTCATTGATTTTTTACCTGCTCAGCATTTTTGGTGGTTGCGCAATGCTTCACACTAACCAAGGCTGCCTTTATTGGCTGAATCCAGTAATGCTTTGGTAAGAGTAAGGATTAAAGTGACAGTTCAGAAAGGAGTAGACAAGTTGTGCTTCACAAAAATATTTCAATGAAAAGCTATGATTTCCTTTTGTTTGTGTATGTGTCAATCAATTTTTAGCTTATAAAAACAGTACCTTCAGAGAGCTTGGGATAGTTAGGAAAACAGCAGAAAATGTGGAGATATAGGAACAGCCTTGTATGTTGGGAACATTTTCTCCACTCAGTTCAATATTGAAAGCATAAAGGGCATTTGGAAGTTTACCTTATTGATTATTGTTTAATACTAATGTATTGGTCAGATGTGAATTCACAAACTCAAATGTTTAAATTGTTTCATTATATCTTAAATTTTGGTGTGTTCAATTTCTATATAAGCAAGTTTTACTATATCTTCTCTTTTCAAGTTATTAGCAATAGTCATAAAATCAGGCTTAGTGTTGTGTGTACTCAGCTAGAAGGATGTATACATTGTTTCCTATAATTAAACTAGAGGTCGGGTGCACAAATTCATGCACCAGTGGGGTCCCTTGGTCTGGTCTGTGTGATCAGGCCGAAACCAGCTCTCGGACATCCCCCAAGGGGTCCTGAATTGTGAGAGGGTACAGGCCAAGCGGAAGGGATCCCACCAGTGCACAATTAGGGCTAAGGAGGGACATAGGAGGTTGGCCATCTGGGGAGGGACCACAGAAGGGCACCAAGGCATGGCCAGCCAGTCTCACTCAGTCATGATCGGCCAGACCTCAGCAGCAAGCTAACCTACCAGTTGGAGCGTCTGCCCCCTGGTGGTCAGTGCAAGTCATAGCGAGTGATTGAGTGGCCTTAGCATATCATTAGCATATTATGCTTTGATTGACTGAACAGGTGACCAGATGACCAGACACTTAGCATATTAGACTTTTATTATATAAGACTAGAGGCCCCATGCACAAAAATTTGTGTACTGGGGGTGGGGGGGTGGGTGGGTGGAATCCCTCAGCCGGGCTTGTGCTCTCTGGCAGCCCAGGAGCCCTTGGGGAATGTCCACTTGCCAGCGGGGAGCAGAACTAAGCTGCAGTCGGACATCCTTAGTGCTGCTGAGGAGGTGAGAGAGGCTCCCGCCGCAACCGCTGTGCTGGCAGCCATCAGCCTGGTTTGCAGCTGAGCAGAGCTCCCCCTGTGGGAGCGCACTTACCACCAGGGGGCAGCTCATTAATTGAGTGTCTTCCCCCTGGTGGTCAGTGTGTGTCATAGTGACCAGTCATTCACAGTCATTCTGCTATTAGGATCAATTTGCATATTACCCTTTTATTATATAGGATGATGAACTTTACTGTTTAGATTCCCTTAACATGAATAAAGTCTTGCAAACCAGTTTGTGCTGCATATTTGAAATTTCAGATGAAGCTGCAAGAATAAAATATCGAGTTTCTGTGACATTGCTGGCATTTTGCAGGGCATGTGTATTTGATAATGCATATTGAGCGATTTACTTTTAAAATTGGAAATGTTGAAAAAATAGATATTGTTTCTCCACTGTACTTATATTAATCTGAAAGCACATCACTGCCTCATTGTTATTAGAAACAGAGAGTGGTTCTCTTAAGAGTGGCTTATAAAGATATGGCCCTTTTAATTACAATTTAATACCTCATAATGTGGAAAACATACAAAGTTACTTTTAATCAGAAAATAAAGAATAGATACATACAGCAGATATTTAGAAGGTTTGCTTAATTCCTGATACTGGATCAAAATTAAAATTCTTTGGAAAAAAACACAACCGTATAAACTTTTATTTATGTGATGTGAAAAAAATGTTATTAATGGCTTAGAGTTGTTTACTTGTGGAGTGTAACTAAAGTTCATTGAATACAAGGATTTTGCCTTATACTGTTTTCTTCCAAAGAGATATATATTGCTTAATAGTTAAGAATTTTGACTACAGGGTTGGTTTTCATGCCCTGTGTAGCATCTGTGGAGGCAGGAGTGCAGCCAGGAGGAGAGACTATGCTGGACTACCAGATCTCAAAGTGATGGCATCACAGTTCTGGATCCGGGCCCTCACCAGCCCTAGGACTTCCTCCATAAGAGCTGAGCCACCTGGTTGTAGTCCTGCATCAATGCTTGGATATACATCAGACCTCCAGATAACCCTCTGATTAACCTAAATGACTTGAAGATCCAGACCACCTGACATTCACCTAACATCCATTATCCAGACCACTGAACATGACCAGACCTGTTGGCTGTCATCCATTCTCAAGGCCGCCTGGCATCCACAATCTAGACCACCTGATATCTGACTGATAGCTGTCCTGGAACAATCCTAGGGCTAAGAATGCAGAACTGACTATTCTCAAAAATGTACTTTTTACTATAAGTTTTAATGGTGAACAGCACCAAATGTTACACCTCCGTCCTTGAGTTCTGGCTAAGAAAAAAATCAGTCAAGACTCAAATACAAGTGAAAGTTTATTTAGAAAGTCCACAGAGTAGAAGAAGTAAGCCATGGAAGAAGGGAGCTAGTGGGGCTGCATGACCTCAGGAAAAAAGTTACAGAGGTGAAAGAAGGGACCTTGGAGCTTAGGAGAAAGAAAGGATAAAAGAATGTGCCTGAGGTATAAAAGCCTGGCTCAAGAAACCAAGATGGTGGGATAAGTGAACACGAATTGTGGCTGTGCACAACTATTTTAAAACAACAACAACAACAACAACAACAACAACAACAACAACAAAAAAAAAAAACGGACACTACCCAGACCCACAGGAAGGCTGGCTGAGTGGAAATTCTACAACTGAAAAAAGATTGAGACTCAGAGGAGGTGCAGAAATAAAGTGCAGAGGAACAGAGGTGCGCGCGAAGGGGCTGGCAGAAAGGGCTCTTGGAAAGGGCTCTTGGAAAGGGCTCCCAGAAATGGCTGGAAGCATTTCGTACTGTAGGGAAGCATAAGCTCCCGATGGCTCTGAACTCCAGTTCCAGGCAAGATTCTGGGGACTCAGAATCATACTGAGAGGATCTGGACTGTCTGGCACCCATTGGGTGCTGGGAGAAACTCCAGAGTGGCTTGAGACCTGGTACCTCTTAGGGCAGGGCTGAGAAGTGGCCATAGCTGGTTGCTCCACCCTGTAGATGCCCTGAGACCCCACTCCACCCAAGCTGCCAGCAGAGGCTTTTGCATATAAAAGGCTGGGAAGCCCCAGGCAGAAGCTAAAAACAGCACCTCCTTGGAGATATAAGTGCCAGCGTACCCAAACAACTCTTGCCCCATAAGGGTGTCTCCAGCACAGAAGTTCTCTCACTGTAGACACAGCTGATTCGCATAACCAAGTGGCTTGGAGATCATTTCCTCTCAGTGATCACCTAACACAAAAAGCCACTCTATCAACCCAGGGAAGCAGCCAAAATCTGGGAGACAAAGAAACAGATCACAAGTGACAGAAATGGAGGAAAGCAAACGACTGGATACAGACTTCAAAACCAGGGTTTTACGGTTTTTCAAGAATTTTCTAGAAACTGCCGATAAATTTAGTAAGACCCTCAATAAATCTAATGAGACCCTCATGGATATGAAAAAGTATCAACTAGAAATTAAGCATACACTGACTAAAATAAAGAATATTATACAGAGATCCAACAACAGATTAGAGGAACACAAGAATCAAGTCAAAGAATGAAAATATGAAGAAACAAAAAATACCCAAATGGATAAGCAGAAAGAAAAAGAATCCAAAAATATGAAGACAGTGTAAGGAGCCTCTGGGACAACTTCAAGCGTACCAACATCAAAATTATAGGGGTGCCAGAAGAAGAGAGAGAGCAAGATACTGAAAACATATTTGAAGAAATAATGTCAGAAAACTTCCCCTACCTGGTAAAAGAAGTGGACTTACAAGTCCAGGAAGTGCAGAGAATCCCAAACAAAAGGAATCCAAAAGGACCACACCAAGACACATCATAATTAAAATGCCAAAAGCAAAAGACAAGGAGAGAATTTTAAAAGCAGCAAGAGAAAAGTAGTCAGCTACCTACAAGGGGGAACCCATACATCTGTCAGCCAATTTCTCAACAGAAACTTTGCAGGCAAGAAGGGAGTGGCAAGAAATATTCAAAATGATGAATAGCAAGAACCTACAACCAAGATTACTTTACCCAGCAAAGCTATCATTCAGAATTGAGGGTTGGATAAAGAGCTTCACAGACAAAAAAAAAAAAAAAAAAACCTAAAGGAGTTCATCACCACCCAACCAGTATTATATGAAACTAGGGGCCCAGTGCACAAAAATTTGTGCACTCGGGAAGTCCCTCAGCCCAACCTGTGCCCTCTCACAGTCTGGGACCCCTCTGAGGATGTCCACCTGCTGGTGTGCCTGGCCAGCATGGGTGAGGGGCTGATGGCTCTTTGCAGGCTGGCCAAGCACCCGAGTGGGGTCCCTCACCTCATTGGAGTGTGGCCATCCTGGGTGCAGGCCTGAGGGCCGTTTTCAGCCTTTCAGGCTTCCTATAGTCCCTTCAGGTTTTGGGTCCCTACTGGGGTTCCTGACCAGCCTGGGTGAGGGGATGATGGCTGTTTGCAGGCTGGCCAATCCCCCCAGTGGGGACCCTCACTCCATTGGGGTGTGGCCAGCATGGGTGACGGTCTGAGGGCTGTTTACAGGCTTTCAGGCTGCCCACAACTCCCATTGACCCAATGTCCCAGCAAAGCTGTCTGGAAGCAGGTTTCTGGGGTTTATTTTTCTATAATTGTACATGGTTCCTTTAAGCCAAGGCTTAGGCATGTAATGAAGCCTTCTGTTGGCTTCAGCTTGTGGCTTCTAAAGTTGAGACAATGTTGCAAATATGTTGTTGCCTGGAGCCAAGAGAAGCCCAGGCGGCCGGAAAACAGTTTTACTCCTGCTGCAATGGAAGCTGCCTGTTTACTCAGCTCCGTGACTGCCTGCTTCCATCTTGGCTGGGTTAATTTGCATACAGTCTCTCTGATTGGCTGGTGGGCATGGTTTAGGTGTCCCAAAGAAATGGGCAATTTCAATATTATGCTTTTATTAGATTAGATGCTGAAAGGTATCCTTTGAGAAGAAGAAGAAAAAGTAAAGATAAAAATTATGAACAACAAATACATATCTATCAAGTTAACCTAAAAATCAAGTGAATAAAAAATCTGATGAATAGAATAAACTGGTGAATAGAATCAGAGGCATAGAAAGGGATTGGACTGACAATTTTTTGGGGAGAAAGGGTGTTGGGAGTACCGGAAGAGACTGGACAATACACCTATTGATGAGAACACCTATTGATGAGAACAGCGGGTGTGGGGGAGTAAGGACAGAGGGTGGGGTGAGAACTGGAAGGAGGAGAGCTATAAGGGAAAAAAAGAGGAACAACTGTAATAATCTGTACAATAAAGAATAAAAAAAAGAATTTTGACTATATGCACATAATATAAATACCTAATAAATAGTAAAAATACAAGAAAATGTATTTAGTAAGAAAAAAACACATCAATCATTCCATCAATAATGAATTGAAAACTTCTATTTTCCATTTTATGCTATAGCTACCAAGTCACCTTCCAGACACTGTTTGAAAGTTAAAAGGTCCTCCATATTTTTTAGATTCTTCAATGTAAGTTTCTTGAAAGTTTTTGAAACCTAAGATTCTGACTTCTGAAACCACAGAAATCTATCTACTCTAATAATAGCGTAATATTGAAATTGACCATTTCTTTGGATGCCTAAGCCATGCCCACCAGCCAATCAGAGTGGCTGTATGTAAATTAACCCAGCCCAGATGGCTGGTGCCAGCTGTCTTGCCACTGGCCCAAGCCGCCTTTCTCCTGCTCACTGATCTTCTCAAGGGGACTGAGGAGCAGGGCAAGGGGACTGAGGAGTGGGAGAAAGGTGGTTTGGACCCACAGTGAGGACCCTGGGTGCCTGCCTCACTGCCTGCCCAGGCCAGGCTCCCGGGTCCCCTTGCGGGGAATTGGAGAGTGAGAGAAAGGTGGCCCGGGCAGGCAGCGAGGCCACTGGGTGCCCACCTTCTGCCTGGCTGGCTCCCCAGTCCCCTTGCTGGGATTGGGGAGCGGGAAAAGGCTGGCCTGACCACGAGGCGGTGAACAGGTGGGGTTTTCCCAGCTGTCCAGTGGCTGGAGGATGGGGAGTAGGCAAGCTTGGCAGGCAGGAAGCACCCAGCAAAAAAGAGAACAACATGCAGGGGATGGCAAGAGTCTGAGATATCAACACAGGGGGGTGCCTGCTCCAAGCCTCTATGGTGTGCCTGAGGGCAGGCCCCCAGCAGATAGACACACACAGGATGACTGATCTGAGCCTCAGATGCGGCTGGGGCAAGCCCCCAGTGGTGAGACACACAGACACACATGCACACACACACACAAAAGGCACCTGCCAGACTGGGGCCATCATAGGACAGCCACTGAGGGGTTCTGGACTGTGAGTGGGGGAAGGCTTGGCTGAGGGACCTCCCCCTGTGCACAAATTTCATGCACCGGGCCCCTAGTGTATACTAATAAAAGGGTAATATGCTAATTAGACTGGGAGACCTTCCAGGAGACCTTCTGAGCATTCTTCTGGACAAAGCCATGGTGGTGAGACTGAGGTAGAGTTGGTTAGAGGCCAAGAGGGGAGGGCAGTTGTGGGTGATCAGGCTAGTGGGAGGCGGGGCCATTGGGGGTAAGCAGACCAGCAGGGGGGCCAGTTGGGGACAAGCATACCATCAGTGGGGGGTCAGTTGTAGGAGATCAGGACAGCAGGGGGGCAGTTTGGAGTGAGCATGCCAGCAGGGGGCAGCTGAGTATGAGCAGGTTAGCAGGGAAGGAAATTGGGGGCAAGCACACTAGTACAAGGGGCAGTTGGGGGTCATCAGGCTGGTGGGGGGTAGTTGGGGGTAAGCAGGCCAGCAGGCAGAGTGGTTAGGGGCAATCAGGCAGATGGGGAGCCAGGAGCCCCAAATTGGGAGGATGTCCAACTGCCAGTTTAGGCCCAATACCTGTAAATCAGCATTAGGACATTCTTTGAGGTGTCACATGTTGGAGAGGGTGCAGCCTGGGCTGAGGAACACCCCCTCCTCCGTGCACAAATTTCATGCACCAGGCTACTAGTTTAAAATATAAATTCCTAATGTCAAGGACAATGAAGTGAACTATACACAAATTTGTGAAAGTTCAGGGAAAACAAAAACAAATACTTCATTAGTAAATGCTTTGGTTGACAAAGAAAGGAATTTGTTAGAATAAAAAAAGTAGTTATCAATAATTGATCATTAAAATAGCATGTTAAATAGCTTTTAAATATTTGTGTTTATTTATTTATTTATTTATTTAAGTTGAGAGACATATTTAATTACTACTTAAATAAAATAATATGAACATTATAAATAACATTTTCATGATACTTTGTTTTTTACCTTACAGATACAATTGTTGGACATCTAATTCTGGAAATGATTAATATGTTGGCCAATGGTGTATTGACTTTTATCTAAAAGGTGTATTGATTTTTATTTAATGTTTATTTTATTAAATAAACATTTTGTGTTTGAATCCTTCCACACATTGCCGAAGTTCTTTCTCCTTGGATTTTTTGGTTGTTGTTGTTTGTTTTGTTACCGATTTTAGAGAGTGAGGAGGAGAGAGAGAGAGACAGAGAGAAACATCCATGTAAGAGAAACAGATCCATTAGTTGCATCCTGCACATGCTCCATCTGGGAATGGAACTTGCAGCCTGGGTATGAGCTCTGACCCAGAATGGAACTCAAGACGTTCTGGAGCATGGGACACTGTTCCAACCAATTAAACCACATCAGCCATAGTTCTCTATGAATTTTTAAGAACATCCTTTTCTCTTTTCTTTTCTTTTCTTTCCTGTAGCTCCCATACAGACACAAAGGTATTAAGGAAAAACTATTAATCAAGATAACTATAAAAATATTTACATTTATTTAATTTACAGGTACTTTTTAAAAATAAGTGTCTCATAATAAGAGAGCTTTTACTGAAAAAATTCTATAGGTATAATTTTCTGCATATTTTAAAAAATCACTTATATTTTGCCTGATTATTTTATGAGATAAATTTATGGTCAGTTACTAATTGTTGTCTAACGATATTTCAAATACTTTTAAAGATACTTGGGAAAACTAATGTATACTAGTATTAGTTATTAAACACAGAAACTCCTCATTTGAAATTTTCATATTACTTACATAACAGTTATTTCATATAGGTTCAATAGATAGTGACAAAAATAACATTATTCATTATTTTTATTGCTGAGTTAAAGTTCAAAATAAAGTACGTTATCTCTCTCTGTGTTTTTTTTAATGTCTTTATTGATCAGATTATTACAGTTGTTCCTCTTTTTTCTCCCCATAGTTCCCCACCACCCAGTTCTTACCACACCCCATATCCTTACCCCTTCCCCCATTTTCCTCATCCACACCCCCTTCCCCCTGAGAATTGTTAGTCCACGCCCTTTCTATGCCCCTGATTCTATTATATTCACCAGTTTATTTTGTTCATCATATTTTTTTAAATTTATCTTTATTGTTCAGATTATTACAGTTTTTCCTCTTTTTTCCCCCCATAGCTCCCCTCCTCCCATTTCTCACCCACCCTCTGTCCCCACCCCACCCCACCCCCACTGTCCTCATCTCATCCATAGGTGTATGATCATTGTCCATTCTCTTCCCGCACCCCCTACACCCTTTACCTCCGAAAATTGTCAGTC
>PVJC01024401.1:0-25562 GCA_004026665.1 Murina feae
ACCCAGGCCTGTAGGTGAGGGCAGTTGGGATGGACCCAGGCCTGCTGGGGAGGGCAGTTGTGGGGGACTCAGGCCTGCAGGGGAGAACAGTTGGGGGTGCCATCCTGGTATGGGGAAGGCAGTTAGGGTCAATCAGGCCAGGCCAGCACAAGACCAGTTTGGCATTTATCAGGCTGCCAGGGGAGTGGTTAGGGGCAATCGGCATTTGAGAGGTCAGGAGCCAGCAGTCCTGGATTATGAAAGGGGCGTCGACTGCCCGTTTAGGCCCGATCCCAACGGTGGGATCGGGCCTAAATGGGCAGTCGGACATCCCTCAAAGGGTCCCTGATTGGAAAGGGTGCAGGTTGGTCCATGGGACACCACCCCCACCCACCACCCCCACTCCGTGCACGAATTTCGTGCACCGGGCCTCTAGTTTGTTTTAATAAGGTCCGCTGCTGCTTTGTGTCCGACCCGAAATTTGAGAAGCACTGTGCTGTGATCTACCATTTGATGCACAATATCTTTTGTTCTTCGGGAGGGTGAAATCTCACCAGAGGTGAAGTCTCATTGATATAAATGTGGTTTGATCAGAAGCTTCATTTGCACTAAAGAAGTACACCTTGGAGTGAAGTTATGAACCACTTTACCTGAAGTATCAGATTTCCTTGCAATGAAGCGTCATCTCACTGAATGGTAGCAAAGCAGCTCACGGGAGAGCAGGTTGTTTCTGGGGTCTCTTCACTGGTTATCCAGCTTGGGATCCCTTTTCTTGTCTGTGTGTGGCATACTAGGTGTGTACCTACAAAATGCGACTGTCCTCAAGAAAGGCTCCGTTTCTCTAGTCGTAGAGGTGATTTCTCTCTCCTTTCTCAGGATGAGATCCACCTCCTGCATGATGACAGAGGTCCTGTCTTGGAAGCTTTGGTGGCCAGGGCTATCCGAAACATTGAGATGACCCAAGAGGAAGTCAGACTCATCGGGCTGAGTGCCACCCTCCCCAACTACGAAGATGTGGCCACGTTTCTGCGTGTTGATCCTGCCAAGGGCCTCTTCTACTTTGACAATAGGTATGAGAAGAGGTGGGGAAGTTTAGCAGCTTCCTGTTGTATGTCTCCTTTGCCAGGGAGCTCTGTTGGATTGGGTTTAGGAAGGGCCTTTGGGTTTTGATGTGGTGTAACCTGAAAAAGAAGACTAGTGCTCCTGGACAGTGAAGAGGACCATTTATTTTCTCAATATCTTGTGCCAGAAGCCTCATTTGTGTAACTGTTGAACTTCTAGCTTCCGCCCAGTGCCTCTGGAACAGACCTACGTAGGCATCACAGAGAAAAAGGCTATCAAGCGTTTCCAGATCATGAATGAAATAGTCTACGAGAAGATCATGGAACATGCAGGGAAAAATCAGGTCTGTGTGTGGTTTCTTACCATTTTTTGAATTCTGTTCTTTCAAATTCTTGATTTACTGTTAATTAGACAAGATTAACAAAGATAAAGAGAAGACACAACACACATCACCAATTTCAGAAATGAAATGATATATTACACAAGCTGTTGCCATTGAAAACATAGTAAAGGAATACTCTGAACACTTTTTGCACATAAATTTAACAACCTGGAAGAAATGCTCAATTTTTTTCAAAACTACCAATACCTGTGCTCAAACTTTTCAGACTGAAGATAAAAGAGGTATTCTGACTAGTGCTATGCACGATTAATGAAATTGAATTTGTAGTCTAAAAACTCCCAGAAAAGAAGTCCCCAAGTGCAGATAATCAGTCTGTGTCTCTGCATGGCCACTGTCCTTCCAAGAAAGATCTTGGTGGCTTACACTAGAAGCGTAACAGTAAAAATGAAGATGACAGCTAGTAGAAGGGAGCATTTTACTAGAAAGTAGGATGTAACTTTTTAATTGAAAACTGACTTTAGGGCCCTGACCGATTTGGCTCAGTGGATAGAGCATCAGCCTGCGGACTGGAAGGTCCCAGGTTCGATTCCGGTCAAGGGCATGTACCTTGGTTGCAGGCACATCCCCAGTAGGGGGTGTGCAGGAGGCGGCTGGTCGATGTTTCTCTCTCATCGATGTTTCTAGCTCTCTATCCCTCTCCTTTCTTCTCTGTAAAAAAATCAATAAAATATATTTTTAAAAAAACACAAAAAAAAACCCCTGACTTTAGGCATGTTAACCAAGACTAAAAACTAAGGAAAAGTAACAGGTTATGTATTTGTTTTTGTCTGATGAAAAGCATTGCGTTTAGGTGAGGAGATGAATTTAGTGAAGAGGCAAATCTTTTCTTGGCACTAAATACTTGGAGGACTGTATTTCCTACAAAATGGTGCTCGTTTCATCCTGACTGTTAAAGGAATTGAATTTATAAGATGCTCCTATAAAGGGCAGGGCCCGTCATGTCATGAACATTTTAGCTGTTATTTTGCAGACACATGCTTCAGGTGGCTTTGAATCTTACCAGGTGCCTGCATACAAATTCTTACTTGAGATTCCTGAGTGTGCATTCTCACTATGTGTAAACTTGCTGTTAACGGTGTTGCTGGCAGTTAGTTTGGTTTCCCAGCGCAGGACTCTCACTGGACTGGATAGTTCATTCTCTTAGGTCTTACAGCCATGATGAGGCCTCTGAGCCAGTACATTCCTGCCATGGCTCCTCCTCAGGCCCGCGGCTTCGCTTATGCTGCTGCAGCCTCTGCGTCTTGCTGCTGGTGCTGTGTGAGTTATGTCTTGACTGTGACAAACCTGGTTTCTACTTAGGTGCTGGTGTTTGTCCACTCCCGGAAGGAGACTGGGAAGACGGCCAGGGCCATTCGGGACATGTGCCTGGAGAAGGACACTCTGGGTCTGTTTCTGAGAGAGGGCTCCGCCTCCACAGAAGTCCTTCGGACGGAGGCAGAGCAGTGCAAGGTGAGGAGAGACAGGCCTGTTCCTCCTCCCTCCCTGGAACTGGCTTAATCGAGGTGTCCAGACAGTCCCTCCAGGCTGCACCCAGGTGCTGCTGTGTTAAGTTGCTTGTCTGCATGTGGTTGTGTGTTGTTGATAGGGGAGGGACTCGTGGGAAGAGATTTATTCCTTCTTGGGAGAGCCCCCCAGCGAGAGCCTCTCACCGCCTGTTTTCCTCTGTTCCTCAGAACCTGGAGCTGAAGGATCTGCTGCCCTATGGCTTTGCTATTCATCATGCGGGCATGACCAGAGTGGACAGGACACTTGTAGAGGACCTTTTTGCTGATAAACACATTCAGGTGAGGGTGGCGGAAGCACAGACTTCAGAGACCTGAAATGGCAAAGTTGGTGCCGTCACTTGCCCCTGTTTTTCGTTGCTTCTGGCAGGGCCTTCCTCGTTCACTCCCTCTCTTGGAGCCTGAGCACTTAATTGTCTGGTAATCCTAAGTTGATTACTGTAGGTCTGTACTTCTGCCTCTTAGGTATTTCTAGAAACTTGAGAGGTTGGGTATTGACTGGATGAGGTGCCCAAGGACTCCTTCCTCTTTATTCTGGCCTCACACCGACAAGGATGGGACCCACCTCAGTCCTGCTAGAAGCTCTGGGGCTGGTTTGCTCAGAGAAGTTGGTGATATTTACCTCTGTTTTCCTGATCACCTTGCTTTATCTTTGTAGGTTTTAGTTTCCACAGCAACTCTGGCTTGGGGTGTGAATCTTCCCGCACATACAGTCATCATCAAAGGCACCCAGGTGTATAGTCCAGAGAAGGGGCGCTGGACAGAGCTGGGAGCACTGGACATCCTACAGGTACAGATCCTTTGTGTGTATTCTGGGTTGGAAAGAGTACCCTGTAGATAGAAGGCAAGTATGCTGAAAATATGGCAGATGGGAGGTGAGGAGAAGCCTGGAATCCCTTCCAGCATCCCTGTGGCCACAGCCCTCTTGGTTTGCTGTCTCTGCCCTAGATGCTGGGACGAGCCGGAAGACCCCAGTATGACACCAAGGGCGAAGGCATCCTCATCACATCTCATGGGGAGCTTCAGTACTACCTGTCCCTCCTCAACCAGCAGCTCCCTATTGAGAGCCAGATGGTGTCAAAGCTGCCTGACATGCTCAACGCGGAAATCGTGCTGGGAAATGTCCAGAATGCAAAGGTAGGGAGGGCGCTGCTCTTGGCGCCTCTCGCCTTTCCCAGAGAGGCCAGGGCACCAGGAGTGGATGGTCTCTGTGGTGCCGCGGGCTGACATTTTCACTTGTTACACGATATTGGAGAGAAAAAAAATATTAGGACCCTTTTTTTATGATGAAATATTATAAACTCTCAGAAGACATGTAATAAGATAAACATTCTCGTAGTTGGGAGTTAGTTTCTAACAATCCGTGGGAGCTTTTCATTTGGACACGAGTTCTCCATGCTAAGACCCACGCTGTCTCTCATAGGATGCAGTGAACTGGCTGGGCTATGCCTACCTGTATATCCGAATGCTCCGGTCCCCAACCCTTTATGGCATCTCTCATGATGACCTCAAGGGAGACCCCCTGCTGGACCAGCGCCGGCTGGATCTGGTGCATACTGCTGCCTTGATGCTGGATAAGAACAACCTGGTCAAGTACGACAAGAAGACAGGCAACTTTCAGGTGAGGGGCTGAGGGTGGAAATAGAGGCTCAGCGAAAGTCATCGTCCCAGGAGACATGTTCAGGCTACTCTTAATTTGAGCACTGCCTCATGCGCATTGCTTGAAACAATAAAAAACAGATGGGGTTGCCCTGTGCACTGTGCTGACTGAGCTTAGGAACTCCTAAAATGGTACAGTCAAGCCTGTCGGCGCCTCCTTTCTGTAACTCGAGTGGAGGTGGCTAATTGACCTGTCCTTTCTGTTTGGGCATCCGTTCACTATAGGCAGATTATTGTGCCATCTTTCTTCATGTGCTTGGTCCAGGCACTTTTATTGTGACGTGTTCACCTAGTTTGCAATGAGAGGTCACAGCTCAGCATTGGATTGCGTCTTCCTCCTTCATAGGTGACAGAACTGGGCCGTATAGCCAGCCACTACTACATCACCAATGACACAGTGCAGACCTACAACCAGCTGCTGAAGCCCACTCTGAGCGAGATTGAGCTCTTCAGAGTCTTCTCGTTGTCCTCAGAGTTCAAGAACATCACTGTGAGAGAGGTGCGGCCATGGCATATTGGGACGGGTACCTGGTATCACCGCCAGCTCACTGTGTGGGTTCTCTGCCTCCTGGCTTTCCCTTGACCTGCTTCCTTCCCGTGGCAGGAGGAGAAGCTGGAACTGCAGAAGCTGCTGGAGAGGGTGCCCATTCCCGTAAAGGAGAGCATTGAGGAACCCAGCGCCAAGGTAAACTCAGCACCTCGCTTGGGTGAGGGTTTCAGAATCTCCTGAAAGATGGGGGTTGTGCTTGGCTAGCCTGCTTGGTTCTCCCAGCAGACTTCTCATGCGCGTTCTTTTCATATGGACACTAGTTACTTACTGTCTAAGCCAAGAGCTGTGGAAGATCTTACCTGGCATGGATGCTCAGAGCAGAATGTGATCTGTTTCCTTGGACTGCCCAATAATTGGCTGCCTTTTGGCTGACCTTGCTTTTTCAGATCAACGTGCTTCTCCAAGCCTTCATCTCACAGCTGAAATTGGAGGGCTTTGCACTGATGGCTGACATGGTGTATGTCACACAGGTGAGGGCAGAGTGGTACCGCCGGGAGAGCAGGCCTGAACAGTTCGCTCCTGTGTGCTGTGTGCGTTGTGGAGCATGTGGGTTAAACACACAAGGGCGGGAGTGCTGGGTTGCTCTAGCTGGCTCGTTGGTTCACGTGTGTGTGTTACAGCTGCTCTGTCCCTCTGCTCTTGGGCGTGCCGGAAGGTAAGACCTCCAGAGAGTGCTGAGGCCTCCCTCCATAGAGCCACACACAGTGGCAGCTTCCCTAGAGAGGACTTCCTCTGTGGCCACCGCCCAGAATTGGTGAAAGGCTTTATTAAGTACTGTTTGTTAAAGTTTACTTCTGAGAGCAAGTCACTAGCATCTTACTCTTGCTAGAGCCCTAAATGCTAAGTGGGCCCAAAGCTTGAAAGTCACAGTGAACTTTAGGTTAAAATGTATGGTGAATTCATGCTGCCTTTTCTAATTAGTCTGTGTTTAGCAAGCACCTACTGTATAGAGGGGGAAAGAGTAGTTACAGAGGGACTTGGTTGTTTGGGGAATTTTTAAAAAAGATTCTTTTATTTTTAGAAAGGGAAGAGAAAAACATAGATACTAAAGTGAAGCATCAATAGGCTGCCTCTTGCACTACCCCTCCTGGGGATAGAGCCATGTGCCCCAAACGGGAATTGAACCAATAACCTTCAGGACACCAGACGACACCCAACCAACTGGGCCATACCAGTCAGGGTGAGGGACTTTGTTTCTGAGTTGGTGAGGCTGATTGCATAAGAGTGAGGCAGTTAAACTGCAGAGTAGGGACAGAGGGAATGCTTCTTCTTTCTCCAGTCAGCGGGCCGGTTGATGCGGGCCATCTTTGAAATTGTCCTGAACCGAGGTTGGGCACAGCTTACAGACAAGACCCTGAATCTCTGCAAGATGATCGATAAACGCATGTAAGGACTTGGGGTGCTGGCAGCTGGTCACCATGTTGGGATCCCCAGGCTGAGAGTGGTGGGAGTTCACATGACCTCTGGTCCTGAAGCATGAAATGGGACATGCCCCTGGGGAAGTTGAGAAGAGAGAAGACCCTGAAGCGTGGAGCCAGGGAGTGGGCACAGGGTGGTAGTGAGGGTTGGCCCTCAGGTCCCCTGGGTTTGAATGTCTGTTGAACAGCTGTGTCTTGTGTGGTCACAGCTAATCTATTGGGAGCCACGATGAGGGCAGTTTGTTACAGGCCCTGCAACAAGGGGTTAAACAGTTGGTTTTCTTCCTGGGTAGGTGGCAGTCCATGTGTCCGCTGCGTCAGTTCCGCAAACTTCCTGAGGAAGTAGTGAAGAAGATTGAGAAGAAAAACTTCCCCTTTGAGCGTCTGTATGATCTGAATCATAATGAGATAGGTGTGTGGGAAGCTGTCAACTGCCCTGGTTTACAGTCTTTCTAAGCCTTCATACTTCCCAGGTCCTAGGCCTTGTGCCTAATGTCCCGGTCACCTCTCGTGGCCCTTTCAAGCACTGGGCCCACCCCTGGTCTTGGCCTTTGACTCCTTTGGGCTCCACTGAGAGTGAAGGGAACAGCCTGCCATATTGGAGTGGAATCTGCTCCTTCCTGGTGGCCCGAGGGTGTGGACACGTTGGTGGGCTGGGCTGCAGCCCCTGTGCCCTCTGTGCCCTCACAGGGGAGCTCATCCGCATGCCGAAGATGGGCAAGACCATCCACAAATACGTCCACCTGTTCCCCAAGCTGGAGCTGTCGGTGCATCTGCAACCCATCACACGCTCCACCCTGAAAGTGGAGCTGACCATCACACCAGACTTCCAGTGGGATGAAAAAGTAAGCTCTCGCTTGGCGGAGGGACTGGCTTCAGCATGATTTGAGGAGAGCTGGCCTGGAGGTACTGCTCACGCTCCTTCCGCTTGTGCATATTTCAGGTCCATGGTTCGTCTGAGGCATTCTGGATTCTGGTGGAGGATGTGGACAGTGAGGTGATACTGCACCATGAGTACTTTCTACTCAAGGCCAAGTATGCCCAGGATGAGCACCTCATTACGTTCTTTGTACCTGTCTTTGAACCACTGCCCCCGCAGTACTTCATCCGCGTGGTGTCTGACCGCTGGCTCTGTGAGTGTCTCCTCTGCAAGCCCCCTAGGGACAGGCACCTCCAGGGCGGTTGTAGGAATGAGCTGATTGGGGGAGAGCACATGTTTCCTGGGGTTCCAGGGTGCCCTGAGGGGATCTGGAGCTGTTAGGTGAAGAGGACTGCCTGTTTTTCTCCTGGCAGCTTGTGAGACCCAGCTTCCGGTCTCCTTCCGACACCTGATCCTGCCAGAGAAGTACCCACCTCCCACTGAACTTCTGGACCTGCAGCCCTTGCCCGTGTCTGCCTTGAGAAACAGCGCCTTCGAGAGCCTTTACCAAGATAAATTTCCTTTCTTCAACCCCATCCAGACCCAAGGTAGGTGTGTCGGTTCCCCTGGAGCCTGGCAGGGCCACCGAGAGAGATGTTATCTGGGCCAGAAGAGAAGTGTGCTCAGGACTTGGCTGGCATGGCAGCTCATCAGCGCCAGTTGAAGGAGCACACTCATCAGCCCTCGCCCCTCTAGGTCCTTGATGGTTAGATTTGCTTTGCTTCTTTGCGTGTCTCACTGGGAGGGTTGGTGAGGCAGGGTCTCATCAGTCATGGCGCATTGTCGTTTCTCAAGCTCAGGACGCTGGCTGCCCCTGACACTCAAGAATTGGCCGTTGTCTGGTGTTGATTGAGGCCTCCCCCTTATCACTTTGGATACCAGGCATCCGCAGAACATGCCCATGTTCTGAGGGCATCATGGACATTTTTATTCCTCCCACTAACACCATGACGGCTTTACTATGTGAGATATTACTGTCAGTGTCCTATTTGACAGATGGGGAAACTGAGGCAGAGAGCTACTCATTTGAACGAGCTAATAAACAGGACTTGGATGTTCACCCAGTCTCAGTGCTGGGGTTTAGCTGTTTCCTTCTTTCCACATTAGACTGTTTCTGGGAAACGTGAGAGCATCGGAAGTAGAGAAAGGCAGCCAGGACCTTTTGCTCTGTGTCTGGGCTCTGAGAAGACTAGCTATGAGGCAGAGAAGGAGACTCGGCTTGTTTTGCTTTGCTTCTGCTTTTGTCCTGCTTTTTCACAAGTCTCCCTGGGACCAGAACTCTTTTTACCTTTTTTTTTTTTTTTTTACTGATTTTAGAAAAGGAGAGAGAGATAGAAGCATCAATAATGAGAGAGAATCATCGATCAGCTGCCACCTGCACGTCCAACACACTGATGGAGCCCACTACCCGGGCACGTGTCCTGACTGTGAATCGAATGGAGACTTCCTGATTCATAGGTCAATGCTCAACTACTGAGCCACACTGGCTGGGCATGGGACTGGAACTCTTGATCTTGATTACCCTCCTTCTGTGGGAGGGAGACCCGTGAGGGGACTGGCAAACAGCCCGACTGGGGCGAGGCTGCTGCTGACTATGATGAACGCTGTGTGTCTCCTCCTGGGTTTCACGGTGCTGCTGTGTCGGTTTGCAGTGTTTAACACAGTGTACAACAGTGATGACAACGTGTTTGTGGGAGCACCCACTGGCAGTGGGAAGACCATCTGCGCCGAGTTTGCCATCCTGCGCATGCTGCTGCAGAGCTCAGAGGGGCGCTGTGTCTACATCACTCCCATGGAGGCGCTGGCAGAACAGGTATGCGATGGGCCGTCACCTCCGTGCCTTTCTAGACGCTGTCTCCATCTGTGAGTCCAGGTCAAGCTTCAAGGCCCGAAATCTGTAGGGTTATTTGGGGGCAGGACCGTTTGCTTTTTGTTGGTCATTCCTTCAGTCTGAACTGAAGAGCAGCGTCCCATTGCTTAAAAGTTGGTATGGGTTATAAAGTAGCTCAGGAGCTACAGAGCAACACGTCTCTCCCTTTGGCTCCTCAGTTTTTTCTCATAATAAAGGAACTGTTGCCCGGCCGGGCCTCACACTTTCCGGCCCCCTCTTCCTGCCTGCCAGGTGTATATGGACTGGTACGAGAAGTTCCAGGACCGGCTCAGCAAGAAGGTGGTGCTTCTGACGGGCGAGACCAGCACAGACCTCAAGCTTCTGGGGAAAGGCAACATCATCATCAGCACCCCTGAGAAGTGGGACATCCTCTCTCGGCGCTGGAAGCAGCGCAAGAACGTCCAGAACATCAACCTCTTCGTGGTGGACGAGGTCCACCTCATCGGGGGCGAGAACGGGGTATGGCCTGACCTTGCAGCACAGCAGGGGCTGCGAGTGGCCAGATGGCCTTGGCATTGGGCCTCATGTTTGAATCTGAGGTCAGAGACTAGGACATTTCCCAGGAGGACTGTCCTTGTCACATTTCAAAGGAATGGTGTGAGACTTTTTGTGGCAATCTTAGTGGAGGTTAGCTGCTGTGGAAGAGATGGGAGCCCTAATCAGAGGAGGAACTAGGACATCATTTTGAGGGCATTGGGCTGTGCATTAAGGGTAACTCAGGGCCGACGGTGGAACCTGGGCCTGTGGTGACTCCTCCTCCCTCTGTCCTCTCTCCTAGCCTGTCTTGGAAGTGATCTGCTCCCGGATGCGCTATATCTCCTCCCAGATTGAGCGGCCTATTCGCATTGTGGCACTTAGCTCCTCGCTCTCAAATGCTAAGGATGTAGCCCACTGGCTGGGGTGCAGTGCCACGTCCACTTTCAACTTCCACCCGAATGTGCGCCCTGTGCCCTTGGAGCTGCACATCCAGGTAGGACCTGCTCTTCCCATTCCTTGTGGCCTCCTGTGCAGAGTACCAGGTCTTGTAACATCCATCTCTCTCTTCCTTGGTCCCCAGGGCTTTAACATCAGCCACACACAGACTCGCCTGCTGTCCATGGCCAAGCCCGTGTACCATGCAATCACCAAGCACTCACCCAAGAAGCCTGTCATTGTTTTTGTGCCATCCCGCAAGCAGACCCGCCTCACTGCAATCGACATCCTCAGCACGTGTGCAGCGGACATCCAGCGGCAGAGGTGGGCAGGGCTGGGCTCTGTCCACTTCCTCTTGTCTGGCCTGGCTTCTGTGGGTGGGGCCAAGGGAAGTTGGGTCATAGGAGGTTGGCCCACCCTGAAGGGTGGTCTGTTTATGAGTGTGGGGTTAGCCCCTCTCTGGCTAGTGGCTGGGTGACTGTATAGTGGAGGGTGTTTGTGGGGCCAGAACTCTCGAACTGAGCCAGTGTTGATGCCGCCAGGTTCTTGCACTGCACCGAGAAGGACCTGATCCCATACCTGGAGAAGCTGAGCAACAACACGCTCAGGGAGACGCTGTTGAACGGGGTGGGCTACCTGCACGAGGGGCTCAGCCCCATGGAGCGGCGCCTGGTGGAGCAGCTCTTCAGCTCAGGTGAGAGCCTGGTGGCTCAGAGCGAGAGTATTGTTGCCAGGATGCTGTAGGTGGTCTGCTTTTTTTTTTTTAAATCATTTCAGTGAGAAAGGGGGAGATAGAAGCATCAATGATAAAGAGAATCATTGATCGGCTGCCTCCTGCACACCCTCCTCCACGCCCCACTGGGGATCAAGCCTACAATCCTGGCATGTGCCCTGACCGGGAATTGAACTGTGACCTCCTGATTCCTAGGTTGATTGTCAACTACTGAGCCAATCTGGTCTGCTTTCAACTCCAGGGTGTGGGTGCCATTTCCCTGCAGCACACAAGTCATTTTCAAAGTACTACACTGTTAATCGAATCTGATATCACAAACAGTTCCCCCAATAATCTTGTCATATCTGTGGGACAGATGCTATCCCTACTTGGTAGAAAGACAACAAGGAGACACACAAGGCTATATCATTTCAGAATCTGGTTTTCTAGACCAGCTCTTTGGCCTCTATGCCTGGTTTTCCATGGACCATCAGGCTTACCAAGGTTGTTAGACCTCAGAGATGGGTAAATGGTATTACCGTGTTGGTAGTGGTGGGGCTGCAGGGGAGATGGTCCTGCTGGAATCGCTCCTTATCAGATTGAAGCTCTTGAGTCTGTCTGGTTTGGGGCACACTCACAGCTCAGTTTTGCTGCCATAGACTGAGCCAGCCTATGGTTGAGTTGGCACTTTCCAGTGAGCAGGACCAGTCAGGCAGGCGTCTAAGCCTAGCTTTCCCTGGGCTGGGAATCTTGTTCCTGGATTACCTCCTTGCCTGTAGGATGGTCCCCCAAGCAGGTGATGCTGTCATGGAGCCACTTCCTGTAGTACTGCACGTGCCTTCTTAGTCATATCAGACCTTGTTCCCAGCAAGCTTTGCTCACAAGGTAAACCCTTGCCTCAGCCAGGGAGCCCTGCACTCAGTCTTCTCCTCCCTCTGCACAGGGGCCATCCAGGTGGTGGTCGCTTCTCGGAGTCTCTGCTGGGGCATGAGTGTGGCGGCCCACCTGGTGATCATCATGGACACCCAGTACTACAATGGCAAGATTCACGCGTGAGTCCCACTGCGCTCGGCACTAGGGGAGCCTTTCGCAAAATGGACAGCACACCTGCAAATCCACGAACTAACTGTTACGGAGGAAAGGTGTTGGGGCCGTCGGCAGCCAGCTGAGTTCCAGTTCAGCCTGGTTTGGGGGAGACTTTTCAGTCTCAGAACATCTATTTGAAATTTATGATTGTAGTCAGTGTATTGAACAGTTTGTTATATCACTCTTAAAAAGGAAAAAGAGGAGAACCAGAGAGTTTGAGACAGAAGGAACCTTAGGGATTATGTAGTGAAACCTGTTGTTTTGTAGGTTGGGAAAGTGACTTGGTCCAGGTCACATACTCTTGGGGTGACAAGAAGTAGATTTGCTTTTTCTCAGAAAAAGCTCAAATAACTTAACTTGATAATATTTCTCGAAATGCAGATTACTTTTGGAGTTTTACTTTGAAGGTCTGAACCTGTTTGCAGGCTTGGACGTAAGTCGGGTGACTTGATAACTTACGAAATACCCAGCTGTTACGCTTGGGCAGCTTGACTCACACATTGATCTTTTCATTAGGAAGTTACTTTGCTTTTGCCATTAGATGGGTCTGTATCTTTGAATCAAGGATCCTGAGCAACAGTCAGAACTAGAAAACTATAAATGAAACTGGTGCCTCCGCACAGGAAGTCATACACCCAGTGTTTGCTGTGACATGCCCAGGTCTCCCCATGTTTGCATTTTATTCTGACGTCAGGGAGGCACAGCCTCCTGTGAGGTCCCTGCGTTGATGCATTCTGCCTCTGTCCCTCTCACCAGGTACGTGGACTACCCCATCTATGACGTGCTTCAGATGGTGGGGCATGCCAACCGACCTCTGCAGGATGACGAGGGGCGCTGTGTCATCATGTGCCAGGGCTCCAAAAAGGTCAGTCCTGGCCCCGGCCTCAGACTTTCCTCTTCTCATGGACATTTTAGTTACATTTACTCCATTCTTTCTGTCAGCTGCTTCGGTCATTGTCCATGTTGCTTTGTGCTTTGTTATAAGCCTGTCAGCCCAGGGAATTTTGTAGCCTTTTGTTTTTGGCGCTTGTGTCCCTGGTGTTCGTCTGGTTCCATCTTCCTCCTGTGCTGCTCAGCCTGCACAGCTCTGTGTATCCCTGTCCTGTTGTGAGAATAATCGCTGATGCCAGTGGGAACAGGCAGACATTCCTTTGCAGACTTAGCTCACTTGTTTGCAGCTGCTTTCCTCCATTTTGGTGTTGGCTGAATCTGTCACACAAGGCTCATCTCTTCTTTTTGACCAGGGTATCATTGACTAGTACTATCTCCCCTCCCCAACCCACAGGACTTCTTCAAGAAGTTCTTATATGAGCCCTTGCCAGTGGAGTCTCACCTGGACCACTGCATGCATGACCATTTCAATGCTGAGATTGTCACCAAGACCATTGAGAACAAGCAGGACGCCGTGGACTACCTCACCTGGACCTTTCTGTACCGCCGCATGACACAGAACCCCAACTACTACAACCTGCAGGGTCAGCACACCTTGGAGCACACTGTCTTTTGTGGTTTTCTCAGCCCTCGCTGGCCGTCCCCCTGCAACTCCTCACCAACCACTCTCCTTCACAGGCATCTCCCACCGCCACCTGTCTGACCACTTGTCAGAGCTGGTGGAGCAGACCCTGAGTGACCTGGAGCAGTCCAAGTGCATCAGCATAGAGGACGAGATGGATGTGGCACCTCTGAACCTGGGCATGATCGCCGCCTACTATTACATCAACTACACAACCATAGGTGAGGGGCCGGCAAAGGCTGCTCCGAAGGGGTGCAGCTACCCGGGAAGGAGATGGCAGGCTTCTAGTGCCAGAGTCTGTTAGAGGGACGTATTGCATGCAGGCCAGGGCAGAAGTGCCCAGGCAGTGAACTCCCCACCCTGCTCCTTTCTGCTGCTTTTGACTCCTCCTAAATCTTGTGTCCGTCAGAGCTCTTCAGCATGTCCCTGAATGCCAAGACCAAGGTGCGGGGGCTCATCGAGATCATCTCCAATGCGGCCGAGTACGAGAACATTCCCATCCGGCACCATGAGGACAACCTCCTGCGGCAGGTGAGGACACCTTGGCTTCAGGAGAATGGCCCATGTGCTGCCCAGAGCACAGATCTGTCAACACAGGAAAATCCCACCACGGCCCCGTCACCCCCTGCGCCCCCATCCTCTGAGTTTTGAAGGGTTGTGAGCCTGGGATGGATGGTGCCTTGGGCTTGAGAGCTGGTTTCAGGCTGGGTCGCTTGTTCACCACCAGCTATTTTTCTTGTGCTTTCTAGTTGGCTCAGAAGGTCCCACACAAGCTGAACAATCCTAAGTTTAATGACCCACATGTGAAAACCAACCTGCTGCTGCAGGCTCACCTGTCCCGCATGCAGCTGAGTGCTGAGCTGCAGTCGGATACCGAGGAGATCCTCAGCAAGGTAGAGTCGGTGCCGTGTGGGCGTGGTCGGGAGGGCCCGAAGGGCCTTGAAGTAGCGGTTTCAACCCTACCTGCTCTCGTGCTCCTCCCCCATGCAGGCGATCCGGCTCATCCAGGCCTGTGTGGATGTCCTCTCCAGCAATGGGTGGCTCAGTCCTGCTCTGGCAGCCATGGAACTGGCCCAGATGGTCACCCAAGCCATGTGGTCCAAGGACTCATACCTGAAGCAGCTGCCACACTTCACCTCAGAACACATCAAACGCTGCACAGACAAGGTGAGACGGAGCTGAGTGTCCTGGACTTGGGGTGAGGGGGTGAGTCACAGGAGGGAGACTTCCAGTTCTGTCTGATGTCTCTGAAGGTGCTATACACTGAGATGCTAGAGAGCCTGACGCAGGCGGCTGTGCTCTGTGAAGCCGTGTCTGTAGGTGTCTGACAGGGTAGGATGGGAATTAGCAGCCACTTGGAGCCATTTCATTTGTTGTTAGCAAGTGTTCTCTCTTCCCAACCTCTGGGTGCCCTTTGCAGGGAGTGGAGAGTGTTTTCGACATCATGGAGATGGAGGATGAAGAGCGAAATGCGCTCCTTCAGCTGTCTGACGGCCAGATGGCGGACGTGGCCCGCTTCTGCAACCGCTACCCTAATATTGAACTCTCTTATGAGGTGGTGGATAAGGACGGCATCCGCAGGTGAGTCAGAGGGCCAGGTGGCCTGCCCTGGGGTTCCTGCTGATGTGCTGTGATTCCACTGTCCTGGTGCTGATTTGCTTTTCTCCCCACCAGTGGCGGGCCCGTTGTGGTCCTGGTACAGCTGGAGCGGGAGGAGGAAGTCACAGGTCCCGTGATTGCACCTCTCTTCCCACAGGTATGTCCTGGTAGCTGGCTTTTCCACATGTCTACTGGAGGCCGTTTGTCCACTGGTAGAGTCAGAGTACAAGGGTGCACTGTCACTGGGGAAGACATTTAGAGTAATAATGAAGTCATGAAGCACAGACTGAGAATTAATCTTGGGGACATTGTGTTTTTTTTTTCTTTCAAGGGAGAGGGAGAGGCAGAGAAACATGGATGTGGGAGGGACATAATGATTGGTTGCCTCCCACCATGCCCCAACCATGATATGTGCCCTTGACTGGAGTGGAACCTGGGACCCTTCAGTCCTTGGGCCGATGCTCTATCCACTGAGCCAAATCGCTAGAGCCATTGCTTTTTTTTGCCTTAAGACAGTTTAGATGAATGGTCATTGTTAAAAATACCAGTTGAACAGTCTTGCCAATCTGAGATTGTTAAAACACATTTGTATTTAACCTTAAATTAAATGGTTTTAAGATGTGTTTTTTTTATTTTATTTTTTATTGAATTCAGAGAGGAAGGGAGAGGGAGAAATAGAAACATCAATGATGAGAAAAAATTATTGATTGGCTGCCCCCTTCTAGGGGTTGAGTCCACAACCTGGGCATGTGCCCTTGACTGAAATTGAACCCAGGACCCTACCGTCCACAGGCTGACACCACTGAACCAAACCAGCTAGGGCTAACACGTGCTTTTAAAGATATACTAACTTTAATTTTACAAACTGGTTTAATACGCTCTGAGGAATGATGCTGGGATCTGGAATTCTTGCGCTTTCTCACAATTGATAGATGCTCTCTGCAGCAGACGCCTCTCCCCGTTTACGTGTCAGTCAGTCTGGCACATGTGCCTTCAAGGGGTGTCTAAAGGGCTCAAAGCTGCCAGGCCCCAGAGAGTCTTGATCTCTGACACTGGAATCTTGGATGGAGAAGGGCCAGAACCAAAAAAATGAGTCACTTGCTACTTAGATTTTAAAACTGTTACAGGTATCTCAAATGAACTCAATTTTAGTTTTATCAAATTATATTTCAGGAGGAAATTTTAGAAAGCTTTCTCTCCGGTTTTTGTTTTCCTACTTTTGTAACCATTCTCATGGTCTCATATGGCTGTCAAGTTGCATTTATTTTATTTTTTGAAATCTTTATGGAAGTATTGCATAGCTGTCAACTTTTATGTGCTGAAATTCTTGACTTTTGGTCACTACAGAAACGTGAAGAGGGCTGGTGGGTGGTGATTGGAGATGCCAAGTCCAATAGCCTTATCTCCATCAAGAGGCTGACCCTGCAGCAGAAGGCCAAGGTGAGTGTCCACTGGCCCAGCATTCGTTCTGAGACAGGCAGGCGGGAGCACTCTTCCTGTGTCCTGCTCACCCCGATTCCTGCCTGCTCTCTCTAGGTGAAGCTTGACTTTGTGGCCCCGGCCACTGGTGCCCACAACTACACTCTGTACTTCATGAGTGACGCTTACATGGGATGTGACCAGGAATACAAATTCAGCGTGGACGTGAAAGAAGCTGAGACAGACAGCGACTCAGATTGAGTGCAGAGGCCTTTGCCTTTGCGTACAGTTGAACCTTGTACAGGTGAACAGGATCGCAGCTATGGAGACCAGGTCTGTTGGCTGGGAGAACTGGCCGTCAATGCAGGTGCCGCCCCAGCCCACCTCCAGTTTCCCTCTTGCTACCTTGCCATTCAGACTTTGGATCCAATGTCTGCAGGTGTTGTGTAGCTGTTACGCATAAACTGTACAGCATTTTTATGCATGTTCTTGGCTTTGATAACAGAATCAGGCATTCTAATAAAGTAAGTTGGAGAAACCATTTGTTGTTCCAGTGATTCCAAATTAAATTTCCTTTTGCTAACCTAAGGCTCATGGCCAAAAATACTTATTTTTTTAACCACTGAACTTTCTTAGAAGGAATACTTCTGGAGGACAAGGCTGTTTGTTGGGCTGTCATAGGCAGCATTTCAGCCAGTGGGGGAGGAGGGCTTAGGTAACTTCTTTTTAGTCAGTATACCTGCCCCCATCTCTTGTTACCAAATATCACCACCATTGCAGGAACTAACACAGCTGCAGGGACAGATCCAAGCCTAGAAATTTCTCAAGATCTCCACTCTGCCCCCCGCAAAGGAGGCAGCACAGGAGGGATTGAAATGTACCAACTGGGTACACTGATACTTGTGATCCAGATCTGCAGGCTTTCTACTTCAGATTCTTGCCTTCTGCTCTTAAGGAATAACTGCATAAAATTAGGTGATTGTCAAGGGGAATTTCCTTAGGTCTTAGGAACCCTTTACATTATAAAAATTAAGAACAGAGGTTATTATCCATTGATATTTACTATATTAAACATAAAGACAGCCATGGCCGGTGTGGCTGTTTGAGGTTGAGCATTGTCCTGTGCATGTAAGTGTCGCTGGTTTGGTTCCTGGTCAGGGCATATTCCTAGCTTGTGGGTTAGTCCCTGGTGAGAGTGCTAGAGGGAGGTAACCGACTGATGTTTTTCTCTCCTTTTCTCTCTAAAATCAACAAAAACATTACTTCCAAAGAAAACCCAGGGAGAAGAGTGGCCTTTGACATTTTAAAAAATCTCACTCCTGCCTTGACTTAATAAAAGACAAGGATTCTTGTAGTTGTTTCAGTTGTGTTATTTAAGTTGAAGCAAAGCTGACTTTATACACATAAGTTGGAAAGTTTTTATAGCCATTTCAGGAAATTGTGGCTATTCGATGCTGTAGTGAGACTCCATAAGTGATAGTTTCTTAGCTGCAATGTGGAATCTGAAATCTTATCAATGAGCTTGTACTGTTAGGTTAAGACCCACGGTCTCTTATCTGTTACCCATGAGTGATTCTGTAACATCATACATAAATCGTTTGGAAAATGTTGACTCACTGACTCAGGCAGATCTTCCAAATGTCAACATATTTCATCCTACAAATCACATTTGTTGGTATCACCACCAGTCTCATCAGGAGTAAGAATTGGGAAGATGGCAAGCTCATGGTGGCTATGCAAGTTTTCTAAAATCCTAAATTTTGCTTGAAAGCTTGATCATTGGCCATGCTATCAGTTGCCCTTGAAGTGAAAGGCTCATTCATTTCCTAGAAATCATCAGCCAAGTAGCTGAGTTTTGATACCACAACTTGCTACTTCTTTTAAGTAAAAATAATACATAGCTCACTCAGCTACACATCTGCTTTTCCTCCAGACAGACCTCTGCTCCTGCATGCTGCCATTGCCATCAACGTTCCCAAGGGCCAAGATCTTACGGCTTGCATTTGTTCTTGAAGGACATTTCTAAGTGAAGTTGACAATACTGCTATGAGAGCAAGGCAGTGAGACTACTACAGCCCTGCCTGGTGGTAGCTCAGTGGTTAGACCTCCAGCCCACACATCAAAGGGTCACAGGTTCAATTCTGGTTAAGGGCATGTAACTGGGTTGCAGGTTCCATCCCTGGCCCCAGTTGGTCAGAATGCATGCAGGAGGCAACCAATATGTGTCTCTCAGATTGATGTTTCTCTTTCCCACTCCCATTCTTGCTAAAAAAAAAAAATGGAAAAAAAATATTCTCAGATGATGATTTAAAAGAAAACCCAAAACTATAACTACTAGTTTTAGTTATATAGTTACTGCCATGGTTCCTGCCAACATGTCAACAGCTGACCTCTTGGACCCAACCTCCAGGAACTTGGGTTGGTACTGCTCTGGCTGCCACTTCAATCTGTCTTTATTTCTGTTGTATAAAAAATTAAAGTTGGCTATATAGCTTTGAGTAACTGTCCTCAAGTCAAAACCCATATGGAAATGATAAAAGAGAGGAGAAACCAAGATGGCGGCATAGGTAAACAGTGGAATTGCTGTTGGGCACAACTATTTCAAAATCACAACGAAAGAAAAAACGGAAACTACTCAGAACCACAGGAAGGCTGGCTGAGTGAAAATTCTACAACTAGAAAGAGACTGAGACTCAGAGGAGGTGCAGAAGCAAAGTACGGAGGTACGGAGGCACGCGTGGGGCTCGGGAAAAGGGCTGACACCGGAGAACGCGGTTCTTTTTCAATCCAGAGGGAGCCACAAGCTCCTGGCGGCTCTGAACTCCAGTTCTAGGCGAGTTTCTGGGGGCCCAGATGCATACCCAGAGAGGTTGGACTGACTAGCACTGGGAGGAAATCCAAAGTGGGTTTCTCTCAGCACTGCTTGCAGTGATTACCGATTACCGTGGGACACAGAGACCCAGTGTTTCTTAGCGCAGGGCTGAGAATCAGCCATAGTTGACTCCCCCAGGCCCCGCCCCTCCCAACCTGGGTGCAGATACTTTTGCATGTAAAAGGCTGAGTAGCCACAGGCAAAGGCTAAATTAGCACCTCCTTAGAGATACAAGAGCCAGTGGCCAGAATGGGACCATCCTAAATACAACTCCTCATATCCACAAGTGGCACACTCAGGGGGCAGACTGAGCACCAAAACCCCACTGAAACAACTCTTGCCCCATAAGGGTGTCTCCAGCACAGAAGTTCTCCCACTGTAGACACAGCTGACCTTCATAACCAAGTGGCTTGAGGTTAATTCCTCTCAGTGATCACCTAACACAGAAAGCCACTCTATAAACCCAGGGAAGCAGCCAAAATGCGGAGACAAACAGGTCACAAATGACAAAAATGGAGGAAAGCAAACAACTGGATATAGAGTTCAAAACCACGGTTATAAAGTTTTTCAAGACTTTTCTAGAGACTGCTGATAAATTTAGTGAGACCCTCAAGGATATGAAAAAGGACCAGCTAGAAATTAAGCATACACTGACTGAAATAAAGAATAAAATACAGAGATCCAGCAGCAGACTAGAGGATCACAAGAATCAAGTAAAAGATATGAAATGTGAAGAAGCAAAAAACACCCAATTGGAAAAGAAAAAAGAATACAAAAATATGAAGACAGTTTAAGGAGCCTCTGGACAACTTCAAGCGTACCAACATCAGAAAATAGTGGTGCCAGAAGAAGAGAGAGAGCAAGATATTGAAAACCTATTTGAAGAAATAATGACAGAAAACTTCCCCTACCCGGTGAAAGAAATAGATTTCCAAGTCCAGGAAGTGCAGAGAACCCCAAAAAAAGGAATCCAAAGAAGACCACACCAAGACACATCATAATTAAAATGCCAAGAGCAAAAGGAGAAAATCTTAAAAGCTGCAAGAGAAAAGCAGTTAGTTACCTACAAGGGGACACCCATACGACTATCAGCTGATTTCTCAACAGAAACTTTGCAGGCCAGAAGGGAGTGGCAAGAAATATTCAAAGTGATAAAACAGCAAGAACCTACAGCCAAAATTACTTTACCCAGCAAAGCTATCATTCAGAATTGAAGGTCAGACAAAGAGCTTCACAGACATAAAAAAACTAAAGGAGTTCATCACCACCCAACCAGTATTATATGAAATGCTGAAAGGTATCCTCTGAGAAGAGGAAGACGAAAAAGTAAAGATAAAAATTATGAACAACAAATACATACCTATCAACAAGTGAATCTAAAAATGAAGTGAGTAAAAAATCTGATGATCAGAATAAACTGGTGAATAGAATATAATCAGAGGCATAGAAAGGGAGTGGACTGACAATTTTCAGCGGGAAAAGGGTGTTTGGGGTGCGGGAAGAGACTGGACAATAATTGTACACCCATGGATGAGGACAGCGGGGAGTGGGGGGTAAAGGCAGAGGGTGGGGTGGGAACTGGGAGGGGAGCTATGGGGGGGAAAAAGAGGAACAACTGTAATAATCTGAACAATAAAGATAAATTTTTTAAAAAAAACACCAGAAAAAAAATGACAAAAGAACTTGAGATGACAGAACTGATCACCCATGGCAATGATTCACCATGTTTTCATTATCACTGAAAGAGCTGTATCAGACATATACATATATTTTAAATCCTCACCCAAGGATATTTTTTCCATTGATTTCTAGAGAGTGGAAAGGAGGGAGAAGGGGAAACATCGATATGAGACACATTGGTTGGTTGTCTCCCATACATGCTCCTACCAAGGCTGGAGAACTTGTAACCCAAGTATGTGCCCTTGACTGGGAACAGAACCTGGGATCCTTTGGTCCAGTCGTCCCCAACCTTTTGGAAGGCTAATGATTTAACCACTGAACACCCGGCCAGGGCTCTACCAGACATATTTTCCCTACTTGCCCTCACCACGAAAATTTAATACCACAGATATACCGTATATTGTGTACTACAGTCCCTTAGAGGGCCAGAAATCATTGTCTCTAAGATTTTTCTGTTCTTCACCAAAAAGCCAATTTTCAGCCCCATTGAGAATGCATGGCCAATGGCCAATAATAATTCTCCCTTTTAGAGTTCACACCCTTTCCTATTTTTTTTGGCATTCCCTGGGAGGCATAGAAGATACACAAAGTTCCTAAGGGAAAGCAGAGGTGTCTTTCTCTAAACTAGCCTACATTAGAAAATCTTCAATACTGAGTGAATGTCTCAAATGTAAGGACTTCGTCAGAAATCGGAAAGGCAGGACCTATTTCAGAAAGGGCCTCATCATGGAAATGTTTTCAATTGTGAATGTTCTAATAATATAAATAGGACTTGGGACTCAGATGGATTATTTCTATAAGGCTTACAATTTCAGAAAGGTCTGATACATGCCTCCGATATATAAACACGTTGATTATAAGTACATTCACTCTGAAAACTTTAGCACTGTGTCTTGAAGGGAAGCCAAATCCGTGGCATAAGTACAAGGTACTGTTCTTCTGCAGTCCTTCACCAAGGGCCCACAACAACGTGGGAAGGAGCAAGTGGTCCTATGGCTCCGCACGTCTACCCAGGCCTGAACGGGAGCCAAGTTAAAGGAAGGTCCGGCTGCTCTTTCAGGTCTTCCTGGGCTAGAAGAGTCTTCATGACATTTTTGGGGGAACCATGATTCTGTCCAAAGTCAAGGTGGCTCAGAGGCCTTCAAGCCGCTGATACTTCCAGAAGGCGACCTCCCCATCATCACTGCAGGAGGCCAGAAGTCCGCGCTCCTTGGGGTTCCAGGCTACACAGTTGACATCCTGGGAGTGGGCCTGAGGCAAGTGCGCTGTCAGGGAGAAGGTGGGCTGCTGGGGATCTGAGCCGGGGTCCTCCTCAAACACTCGGATGGCATCGTCCCCACAAGCTGTAGCCAGGGCCCCTGTCAGCGAACACCTGGGAGGAACACATGCATCAATGATTATGCTGGTGGCTCCTCCCTCCCCAGCCCAGCAAGTGAGTAGAGGACGCTGATTTTATGGGCCTCGGTTGGCTTTCTTCCCAAACTTCTGGCTTCAGCTAGCATGTCTTATTGAAGAGTTCCCCTAATTAATACATAGCCACAGACACCACCCCCTAAGCATTCAAGTGCCGCCATCCAGGTTTCCCCCAATATAATTAACCTAAAAAAATAAGATACTGAATTACACTTTTGTCACTTAGCATAAGCAATTTCCTTTGTCATGAAGTTTGCTTAATAATTTTCTAAAAGTGGTGTAACAGATCACTGAATTTTCTTTTTAAATATTTTTTATTGATTTTTTTACAGAGAGGAAGGGAGAGGGATAGAGTCAGAAACATCAATGAGAAAGAAACATTAATCAGCTGCCTCCTGCACACCCCCCACTGGGGATGTGCCTGCAACCAAGGTACATGCCCTTGACCGGAATCAAATCTGGGACCCTTCAGTCCGCAGGCCGATGCTCTATCCACTGAGCCAAACGGGTCAGGGCAGGTCACTGAATTTTACCACACTTAAGCCTGTTTTTGTTACTCCCAAATGTTTGTTAATGTAAATGAAACTTAGAGGCACATCAACCTTTTTCATTATTTAGGATTAGATTTCATTAGCTAGGGATATATTTTAGGGCCAGAACTACCAAAGGGGGCAGAGAGCAGCACATGGTCTGACTTCTCTAAAATGTCTATAATTGGGGAGTGGAGTGGCGGTGGGGAAAGGAGATGGAGGAATTACCAAGCAATGTCGTAGATGGTCCTGGAGTGGAAGCCTGATAAAGTGCAGATACACTTCCAGCTGGGGTCCGAGCCGCTGCACGCCACCCCTGCGCGACAGACTTCCCTTGAGTCCAAGGCACATCTGTGTCCCGGGCACTTAGGGGTCTAAATGCCTCACTGCAGAGATTCTAATTTGCCCTTGCTCACCCTCACCCTCAGTCCTCATCTTCATTTCTCTGTCCCCACTCTCACGGATCTGCCTTACATACTATGGCCAGACTGGTATTTTTGCAGAATTCTGAGAATGAACTGTGCTGTTCCTTAGAAAATTTTTGCTGCAGACTAGTTAGCCTGCCTTTGAAGGCCACCCACCAGCCAGCCCCACCCACCTTATTTCCCCCCAAACCCTTTATATACCTCACGCTTCACTTAAAGCAAGCGCTGCTCCTATGAGATCTAGGCTTTCCCATCTTTAATGCCTTTGCTCATGCTGTTCTGGTCTCACCCAGAGTTCTCTTCTTGTAAAATCCTACACATCCTTTCAAGTTCTGATGAGATAGCCCTTCTACGTAGCCTTCCCTGCTTCTTCATCTCTCTGCCGCTCTCTCATGGCATGTCTCCCTTCTACCCGTTTGCTGTGCTTCATCTGTGTCTCAGCCAGACAGACGGACAACCTCTTAGAGAGGAGTCTTCTTAGCTCTGTGCCTGGCCCCTCACCTTGCTCATTGCCTGGTAGGTACTGGCGCCAGATGCGCACGGTACGGTCATCACTGCAAGATGCCAGACGCTGGCCACTGGGGTCAAAGGCCAAGCTCCACACAGTGGATTCATGACCCTCAAGGGTGGCGCAGCATACCCAGTCATCCTCTTCCTCCCGGTATAGCTTCACCGTGTCATCATAGCTGGCAGAGGCTAACAGCTGGGGACATGGGGAAAACACAGCACTTATGGCCCAGGAAGTGCCTGTGGCTCCAATACCTCCCCCTGCTAGGATAGGACAGTCCCAGGGAACTTCTGTATAACGGGGACAAATGTCTTTTGGCCACAGGTCGTGATCTCTTTGAAAGCCCGCTGAGGCTGACAAGCAGAGGGGGGCTGGGCACCCCCTCCATACCATAATTCCTTCCCACCAAGATACTTTGCCAGACTCTTACCTCCTGGCTTGGGTGCCAGACCACATGCTTGACATCCTGCGTATGGGAATTGAGGACACTGACACATTCATACTCATCTTCTTCGTCAACTGTGGGAAGAAAACAAAAAGGAGCCCAGAAGCTGACCTTGTGAGGGTCACGTAGCAGATTATTTGTCTGCTGGCTCCCAACTGCACCTGGAGGGACCCAGACTCACCTTCCCAGACCCACACACTCTTATCTCGGCTGCAGGTAGCAAGGAGGTTGCCAGATGGGGCCCAGGCCACTGACTTGACCTCATTTTCATGGCCTTCCAGAGTGGTCACACACTGTGAGAAGGGAAGAGGGACAAGAATCAATGGCATTTAAGACCCTTGGATAGAACACTGGCCCAGGTTGGTTCAAGTTCCTGAACCAGTTCTGGGGAGCAAACTGTAGCAATCCTGGTCCCATCCAGTCTTGTTACCTCAAAGTCATCCTGATTCTTCTTCCAAATACAAGTGGTAGCATCAAAACTGGCAGAGGCCAGGTAATTGCCGCAGGGAGACCAGGCCACTTTCCGCACAGTGCGCTGGTGGCCTTCAGAAAGGACAGACTTGCAGATCCAGTTGTCACCTAAAAGTAGAGGCCAGGCCAGGCACTGGGGCTGGGTGCACAAGAAGACACTGAAACACTATCACTGCCGTCCGACACTGGAGCCAAGCTCAATGGGCACATTTAACAATAGGCTTTTAGGAAGAAGTAACTGACCTACTTCCTCTGGAGGCATCACCTCCTAATTTAAAATGGTCAAAGGCTGCCCAGCCAGCGTGGCTCAGTGGTTGAGAGTCCACCTACGAACCAGGATCAATACCATGGATGGGGCACATGACTGGGTTGCAGGCTCGATCCCTAGTTTGGGGCAGCCAGAAGGCAACTGATCAATGGTTCTCATCATTGGTGACTCTCTCTCTCTTTCCCTTCCTCCCTAAAACCAATAAAACACACACACACACTCTCTTAAATAGTCAAAGGCTGCCGAATGTCCCCTTGGGATAAAATTTAAACTTCACCGCCATCGCAAATAAGTCTGCCGGCTACTTTTCACCGCCCTTTTCTAGT
>PVJC01024402.1:0-12737 GCA_004026665.1 Murina feae
ACCCCAAGCCGACAGCCCTCCCTCCAGCACCCACATCTGCAGGCTCTTGCTCACCGTGAAGGCCCCCCTGCGAACCCAAGGCCTTCAGGATGGGCCGGTCAGACACCGCCCCCCCCCCCCTCCGCCTCGGCGGTGGCTGCTCTGGGCCGCTCCTGTGTTCACGCCCTGGTTTTGCTCACTTGTCTTTCAGGAGCAGGAACCGGGCGCTGTGTTCGAGACCTGCTCTGCCCCTTACTGTGTGACTCTGGGCCAGGTTCACCCCTTCTCTGTGCCTTGGCCCAGCCCTCTGGGTGGGACTCCGAGAACTAAAGAAGCTGCTGTCTGCGGGGGGGTTAGCACTTGGAGAACGCCCAGAAAGGGGGCTGCTGGGCTGGGCTGTCCAGAGCCTGGGAGGAGCCCTGCTGGCTGGTCCCTCTGCAAGCTGGTCACTCTTGGCCCTTCAATGGGAAGAGTCCCCAGGGGCCAGCCGGAGCTGGATGCACGGCCCTGCCCGGCCACGGGAGCCCTGGAGCTGGCCACTGAGCTGGAGGTGGGGTTAGGGTCAGGACAGGAAGGAAACAGCACGTGACTGAGCACCTACTGTGTGCCAGGGTTTTGCACGTGGTGGGCACTTAGGTTCAAAGAGGACCAAAGCTCCTCCCCCCCCCCCAAGCAAAGGGACAGACTCAGGAGGTAGGAGACAGCTTCTTGGGGCCTGCCCTTTCGGGTCTGAGCTCAGCGGGGAGTGACAAGGTGGTGCCAGCTCCTGGGCCAAAGGCCACACCCTCCTGCTGTGAGGTCCTGTCAGAGATACCCTGTCACCCTCTGGTGGGCCCAGGCCTGTCCTCCCTCAGGGGCACCCACAAGCCACACTTCCTGCTCACTGACCACTGACTGGACACTTTGCACGCTCACAGGGACCTAGCCACAGAGGAGCACACTAAGGCTGCAAAGGAGAAATGCCTGCCCAAGGTCAAGGCCGGAGAGGGAGGGCGGCCTTGCCAGGTGCAGACCTCAGGGGCAAGCCGGAGGCTGCCTTTTCTGAGATCAAGTGTGACGGAGAGACTCCGCCATACTGTACCCCCAATGCCCCACCCCTCAGCTCTAGCGGGCGGGCTAGGGGGCAGGAGGGGTGGAGGGAAGGAGGGGCGCCCATCGAACAAGAGCTGCAATGCGCTTGTGGCATGAAGGGCAGTTCCTGGGCGCACACACGGGTCACTGTCACCCTCCAGGCACAAGTCGGGGCGCAGGGCGGCAGTTTTCATACCCAGACAGTCCCTGGGTGCAAATAAGGGGGCGCCTGTTCACTCCCCATCATTATCCCGGGCGTTTGGACCCGGGCAGCTGCAGAGCCTGCCTGCCCCACTGAGGCCCAGCGCCCCAAGGACAGGGACGCTGTCGGGGCCTCGGCTCTTGGGGGGGTAGGGGGGCCTGCACACAGCCCAGTACCCTCGGCTGCACCCTCCCACCCACCCAGGAGCTCAGACCCAGCCCAGCTTCCAGTCTGGCGAGGAGGGAGGGGGGCTGCACACAGCGGGCGCCCCAAGGGCGGCAGCCTGACACCCTCGCAGCCCCCAACCCAGGGCTGAGCTCTCCCATTGGCTCCTGGTGACGTCACCGCCCCCGCCCCAAGGTGGGCGCCGCGGGCCGGGCTGCGGCAGCCGGTACCCCTCGGCCTGCGCGGCTCCCCTCGTCCTTGACCTTGAGGGCGCGGGTGGTGGGAGCGCTACTGCGGTTCCCAGGCTCCCGCGCCAGCCGCTCCGCAGACCCGGCCGTGCTGCGTGCTGTCTGGGCGCAGGCGATGGTCCAAGGACCAGGCGAGGCGAGGCCGGGCCGGGGTGGAGGAGCCGGTGCGCCCTCGTCTCCCCGCATTGAGGAAGACCAGTGCCCTGGGCACTGCTGCCAGGTGGGACGGGGGTCCTGGAGCCCACCTGGGGACGCCCGTTGCCTCCCCAACCCCGAAAATAAGGCATTACCACCCCCTCTGACCCCTCCGCGTCCCCCGCCCCTGCAGCGAGCACTCGCCCCAGGCCTCCCCGCAGCGCCCCGGGGGCCACGGAGGGCTGGCGCGCCTCCTAAGAAAGGAAGACGCTGAGGTTTGCAGGTGCAGCCACCCAAACAGGACAGAGGGCAGACCCCTGCGCGCACCGACTCCGCACACGCGCAGGGAGGGTCTCAGCCTTCCCCAGGGCCGAGGTGGGCACCGGAGCCAGGCCGCCAGCAGCCGGGCACGTGCCAGGCGAAGGGCACGGGGCAGGGAGATGCACACGCGCTGGCACGCGCGCACGGACATGAGTCCCAGCCTAGTGCGTGCTCTGCAGATGCCAGCCTTGCCCCCACACCCCGCCCGGCCGCGACCCGCTCCCTCCCCGTCGCTCCGGGGCCGGGGTCACGGCGGCGAGACCCGCACCTGCCGGCCTCGCCCAGCTCTCCCCGAGGCCAGGCGGCTGGAGGCAGAGCGGACACCAGCGGCCGAGGACGCGCCTTCCTCCCGGGCTCCCAGCCCGGCCCGCAGCCCTCACTCACCCCATCCCAGCACTCGGGCATCTCGCCGAGGGAGGTGACAGCCTCGCCAGGAAGAACAGACAAAGGCCTGAGTCACAGGAGTCCGGGGGCAGCTCGGGGGCCCGGCGCCGCGACGGCACCTTTTATACGCGGAGCCGCCCGCCCGCGGCCCGTCCCGCCTCCCCGCGGGGTTTCCGAGGAGCCACTCGCTGGCCCGCAGCCCCCGCTTCCCGATTGGCTGTCGGGAGACAGACCTGGCTCCCATTGGCTGCCGAGATCCTCGCTCACCCAGCCCTGCGCCTGTTTCACCCCCACTCGCAGCAACGCATCATCCTGATGGCCCCCAACCTCCGCATCCCATGCGCCAGCAACACAGACACGCAGGGAGGGCTGCAGCCCGCTGCCCACGGGGTCCTGGACCACACAGGTGCGCCCTTGGCCTATAGCCTGGGGAGCACCGAGGGGCCTGAGGGGCCCCATGCCCAGCCTCCACATCAGGAGGGCTGGGTCACAGCCTGGAGGGGATGTGGGAAGTCACTCTGTCTTCTCCACCCTCAGGGTCTCCCCTGGGGCAGCCCCCACACTGCCCATCTGCACACCCAGGGCCCGTCCACACTGCAGAAAGGGGGTTCTGGGCATAGGGGCCTGGGTAGGTTGCAGGACCAGGAGGAGTCTGGTGGGAGATGCACCAGCTCTGCCCTCCCCACCCCCATCCTGCAGCCAGGAGGGAGGTCACCTCCCCACAGACCCACCCAGCATGGGGCCTGGCTCCCAGGTCTCAGGGGAGCAGGACACATGAGCCACCTCAGGTCCCATGCCCTGACCCCACCCCAGAAACAAGCCTCTGGGTGGGGAGCTGGCCAAGGACAGGCAGGTAGAGACACAGGAGACGGAGAGCAAAGGAGAGCAGAGGACGAGAGGAAATAGGCCAGGGAGGGGGTAGAGGAGGGAGGGGTGCGGGGCGCGGTGCCCCCATTCTGTCTCTTTGCTGAAGGACCGCGCCACTAGCCCCAGCCTGCACACTGGCTGGCTGCTCTGGGGGAGGCAGTTACCTCCCGTCTCGTCTCGGGTGCCTAGTGACCTGGTCAACACCTGCCAGGCATGCTATTCCTGGCCTGGCCTGTGACTGGGGGCACCCAGAACTTTCCCTGCCCCCTCTCTGACCTCTCGCTGCTCCGAGGCCTGGCCCAGAGCGCTGGGCCCTGCGTTTGGCCAGGGCAGCCAGGGTGTGGAACGGGGTGTCCCGGGCCCTTCATGCCCTGGTCCTTCTCCCTGGTCCCTGCAGCCACTTGGACACAGGAAGCGGCTCTCGCCGCTGAGGCAGGCTGCACAGCCCACAAGATCCTCCCAGCTGCTTCTCTATCCTCTCTGCCACCAAACCCTGCTCCTCCGTGGTCCCCATCCAACCTTACGCCTGCTCCAGCCTCTGACCGCTGAGCGACCTTCCCACCCTTGGACTCAGGTGAGAAGCTGACCTCAGACACTGCCCACTCCAAGCTGCTCAGCCACTTGCTTCACACCCACAGCCCTGAGCTGAAGTCCCAGCTCCCCACCCACTAGCTGGGAGACCTTGGGCAAGATTTAACTTCCCTGTGCCCCAGGCCCCTCGACTATACAACAGGAACTGTGCCTTCCACACGGAGTTGCTATGAAAATGAGAAAACTTTGCATAAATCACTCTGGACCTGACCCCGCTCCTGCCCATGGCCCTGCCCATGTCTGGAAGAAATAGGACAGTCCATGTGCCTTCCCAAACTGCTGGCCCCTTCCCTGGAGGCTGTGCAGTTGTGGCTGAGCAAGGCAGGCTGTGGACCTGCTACCTGAACCCAGTCCTGCTACATCTCTCCTGTGTGACCTTGGGCAGGTCACTCAACCTCTCTGAGCCTCCACATCTGTAAGTGGGAAGACAGCAGTGCCCACGCACAGGTAGCTGCGTGGATAACACATGATGCTCACAAGCCTATGCGAAAGGACCAGGAAGCGGAAGCTTACACCTCAGCACTCTGGGCATCATTAAGAGTAGCAAGTTCGCCCGGCTGGCGTGGCTCAGTGGTTGAGTGTCTACCTGTGAACCATAAGGTCAGGGTTCGATTCCCAGTCAGGGCACATGCCCGGGTTGCTGGTTTGATCCTTAGTGTGGGGCGTGCAGGAGGCAGCCAATCCATGATTCTCTCTCATCACTGATGTTTCTATCTCTCTTTCCCTCTCCCTTTCTCTCTGAAATCAATAAAAAAAGAGAATTTTTAAAAAGATTCGTAAACTCGTATCGAAATATCTCCATGTGCCAGAATCTACTCAAATGCTTTACACGTGTTCCTTTTATCTTCTTAACTCCCAATTTACAGATGAGGCAGGGACTGATGTCACCGGCGCTCTCCTGGGGAGGGGTCCACACATTCTTGCCCTCTCTCAGGGGCAGGAGGACAAAGAGGACATGCCTGCCCAGACCTCCGGCTGGGCCTCACTGTGTCATGGCCACCACCCTCCTCTCCCTCCCTCCCAGGTCTCCTGTTCGTTCCCTCCTTCCCGGCTCCAGAGCCTTTGTATTTGGAGCTGGAACTCCTGGGGGACTGGAGTGCCAGCTCGCTCTTGTGTCCTTGAAGGGGCTCGTGACCCAGGCCGGGCTCCCAGATGCGGAGCCTGGCTGCAGAGCTGCTGTCTGGGGAGGAGCCAGCACATCGCCCCACTGCCACGTCACCCTTGCAGACCAAGAGGCGGGGGCTGTCCGGGGGCTTGGACACTGACCCACACTGAAGTCAGGCCCAGGCCTGGGGGTTCAGTTCCATCGAGCCAGGAGGAAGGGCCCCGAAGGGTCTGAGCTGGTTCAGTGTGTGCTGGTGGCCAGCGGGGGCCCCGGAACTGGAGAGGCTCCCACTGGGTCTGCTGCCAGAAGGTTTCAAGACCCGGGAGTAAACGGCCACTACGGAACTCAGAGGGGAGGAATGACTGGCCGAGTGAGTGAAACCACGGGGAGAAGGAATAAAAACAAAGGGCGATTGCCGTTTTCACAGGGACTCTGGTATCACGCTAAAGAGGACATGGTTGTCCCGGCAACCGCTGCCATGGAAACAGGGAGCTATTTTGGAGCATCAGCCTGGCGTTCATTGGAGGAAAATGCTGATTCAGATGACAGCATCCCTCCCTCCTGTCTCCATCCTCACTCCCCCAGGCCTCCCTTCCCCCTTCTCTTCAGGACACGGGGCAGGGGGCAGGGGCAGAGGGCAGGGGCAGGGGGCAGGCAGAGCCACTGGAGACAGTGAGGGTGGCCCTGGAGGCTTCGGTACCGGGCCCCTGTCACTTGAGGCACATGGAAAGGTGTGACCCTCCTCAGGGGCCAGGCTGGGTGGTCCAGGGGCCAGACAGCTGTCATCCCCCAGATCAGGTGGCTGAGTCCTACCTTCCAATCTGTGTCCTCGGCCAAGAGGAAGGTTTCAGAGTTCTCCTGAGGGAGCAAACAGAGGGGGCGGGCGTTAGGCCCTGGCTGACCAGGGGCCCAAGTGGGCTTGGCCTTGAGCAGACTAACTTCCTGTTCCCCATTCTTTTTCTTCTTCTTTTTTTTAAGAGAGGGAGGAAGGGAGAGAGAGAAAAAAAAAACATCGATGTGGGAGAGACGCATGGATCTGTTGCCTCCTGCACGCACCAGAGCAGGACTGAATCCAAAACTTCAGCATATGCCCTGACAGGGAATCGAACCCGAGACCTTCTGGCGCATGGGACGGACAACACTCCAACCAACGGAGCCACCTCAGCCAGGACCCCATTCGTCTTAATGTTAACAACAGTGACCCGGGGCTTCCCAAGGGCAGGGCGCCGGGCTATAAGCGCCTGGCAGAGCAGCCTGTGAGCAGCTACCCACATCCATTTCCCTGTTCTCGGAAAATGTGAAGCTCTCCCTCGACAGGAGGGAAGGGGGAGGGTCGGAGAGGCCGAGCCACAGGCCACAAGGCGTGGAATCTATGAGTGTGGACCCACAGCTTTTCCTTGCAGGGAGCGAAAGGATGCCAGGCATCACCTCAACAAGAAAGTAGGGGGTCGCCCTAGCTGGTTTGGCTCAGTGGACAGAGTGTCGGCCTGGGGACCAAAAGATCCTGGGTTCGATTCCGGTCAAGGGCACGTACCTTCCTTGCAGGCTCCTCCTGGGCCCGGGCCCTGGTCAGGGCTCATGCAGGAGGCAACCAATCAATGTGTTTCTCTCACATCAATGTTTCTCTCTGTCTTTCCCTCTCTCTTCCACTCTCCCTAAGGGAAAAAAAAATCAATGGAACTAAAGGGTAGAAGTGACTGGAATTTAACCCGAGGGCCTCATGGGTACCACTGCCCCTGGAGGCACCCTGTTGGTGGTACTTGCCCTCACACCACAGAGATTGTGCAGAAAAGACAGGGAAGCTGGGGACCAGGAAAGGCCCAGCAGGTGGGGAAGCGCTGTGCCCTGCTAGACACAGCACTGGCCAGCGGGTACCCTCCTGGGCCTCCCAGAACCAGGGGTTAAGTTCAGCCTCATCATCCCCTGATGGCTGTGTGCCCTTGGCCCAGTGAATGAACCTTTCGGTGCCTCAGTGTTCTCAGTATTGAAATGGGGATAACACTTCTCAAGAGCCTCCCAGGCAGCCCGATCCATGTTTTGCTTCACATAATGTTGCACTCTCTCTTCCTCTCCCTTCCTCCCTCTCTTTCAAATTCAATAAAAACATATTGAAAAATTTAAAAAGAGCCTCTCGGCCGCACAGACAGCCAGAGCCGCAGCGAGGTTGGCTGGGTGTCAGTCCCGGGGGACACGCGCCAGGAGGGGACGAGGCTCCCAGGTGGCCTGAGCGCCCCTGGCCTGCGGATGGGAGGATCAGCGGGGGCAAGACCGGAGGAGACACACGCGGTTCCCTTCTTGGCCACGAGGGGGCGCTCTCCGCCCCAGGACCGCAAGGGGGTGACTCACCAGCTCGGCGGCGTCCAGGCCCCGGAGCAGCGGCTTCTCCTCGGGGAACCTCAGCTCCTGCAGCCCGGCCATGGTCACGTCGTGGAGCAGGAGCCCTGGAGGGGGGAGGATGAGGTTGGGGTTGCTGTGGGGGGCTCCGGGTCCCTGCCCTGATGCTCCCAGCAGGAGCCCGGGCTGCAGCAGGAGCCAGGGCACCACCCGCCCGCTCCATCCCTGGTTCCCAAGCGTAGTATTTGTTTTCTTAAAATTTAAAAACGTTTCGCCCTAGCCGGTTTGGCTCAGTGGATAGACCATGGTCCTGCGGCCTGAAAGGTCAGGGTTCAATTCCCGTCCAGGGCATGTACCTCGGTTGCAGGCTCCTCCCTGGCCCGGGGCCCTGGACGTGAACTGGAAATTCATAAAAACACTAACATTGCCCGCCTGGCAGGGCCCAGTGGTTTGAGCGTCCATCTTTGAACAGGAGGTCGTGGATCAGTTCCTGGTCAGGGCACATGCCAGGGTTGCGGACCTGATGCCTGGGGGGATGGGGGGGGGGCGTGCTGGAAGCAGCTGATCAAGAATTCTCTCTCATCACTGCTGTTTTTATCTTCCTCTCTGAAATCAATAAAAATATATTTGAACATGCCCTGATCGGTTTGGCTCAGTGGATAGAGCGTCGGCCTGCAGACTGAAGGGTCCCGGGTTCGATTCCTGTCAAAGGCATGTACCTTGGTTGCGGGCACATCCCCAGTAGTGGGTGTGCAGGAGGCAGCTGATCGATGTTTCTCTCGCATCGATGTTTCTAACTCTCTATCCCTCTCCCTTCCTCTCTGTAAAAAAATCAATAAAAAATATATATATTTGAACAAATTAACATTGGCCAATAAATACGTGAGAAAACATGAAAGCTTCACTAAATTAAGAAAAGCAGGTGAGAACCAGATCCTGTATGTTGGCCAGTGGCCCTGGCAGACTGCAGTGCTGGTGGCTGAGACGTTCTGAAGCCGCACTTCCCTCAGATTGCTCGTGGGTGTATAAATGGATACATCTTGCCGGAGGGCAGCTTCGCAGGATGAATTGAAATTATTTAAAAGATTCATACTCTTGAACTCAGCAATCCTCTCCCTGGGAGAAATTTCTTAAGGGGCCCAGAGAGAGCACCTAACGTTTTGATCTGTAGGAATGCTCACCACAGCGCCTTTTATAAAATGAGAGGAAAACAGGAAGACGCGAGGTGTCCAGGAACAGGGCATTAGCACAAACGACGGGTCAGCAGCTTATAAAAGATCTTTACTAACATGGGAAAATGCTGTGGCACGATAAATAGAAAAGGCAATTATGAAACATACAATATTATCCAAATGAGGAGACATACAAACAGTCTGGGAGGGTGTACATCCCCAAGTTAACAGGCATTATCTCCAGTGGAAGACTAAAAACCGAAGCCTGGAATCTGAAATCAGGGAAAAACATAAAAAAAAAAAAAAAAAAAAAGCAAGACCTAGTCAGTTGCTCAATGGTTAGAGCGTTGGCGCGAGGACTGAAGGGTAACGGGTTCGATTCCAGTCCAGAGCACGTATTTCTGTTGCAGGCCTGGTTGGTCCAAAGACGCACCCCGCTCCCCCGCCACACCCCACCCCTGCCCACTCCGCTGCGTTGGCTTCTCCCTGTGGGAGGCCCAGGGACTGGGCAGGAGGCCCAGTGGTTGCCTGGGGCGGGGGGAGGGGACCCATTTCTGTGGCAAGGCTGTGGAGAGACCAGGCTGCAGCTCCAGGACTTCCCTGGGCTTCCTCCCTCCACCAGAAGCTCAGAGCCTCAGCTCCCCAGAGCGCCACAAAGATGACGCCTCAATGCATCCACCCCACGAGTCCAGTTTGGGGTCGGGATAGGCGGATGTGGGGCTGGGAGCTGCTGGTCACCAGCCTCCTGGAAGGAGAAGGGGGGGAGCCCCTGGAAGAGCCTCAACCCCAGAGGCCAGGCAGGGAGGCCCGTGCCCACCCAGGCCCGGGTCCCTGCATCTCCGTGCCATCCCCAGCGTTTGGTTCCCAGTGGTTTCCTGGGAAACCAGTTAACACAATCCAGATGGGCGGTATTTTTAGCCAGGCAGCCTCGCTCCCCTGGCCCCCACCCCTTCCTCTCCCATCCTTTCTGAGGGCTGCTCGCTCAGCCAGCCATGTGGGTGGGGGGCTAGCAGGAGGGTCTCCCATTAGGACTTTTTAGCCGCCAGCTTCCCCGAGCACCCAATTTCATTATCTGCCGGCGACACTGGGGTGTCCCCGTTCTCACCCCGGCCTGTTCTGAAACCACCTAGGAGACCATGCCCCCAAGGACGGGGCTATGTGAAGGGCTGAGAGGGGGCAGCGCAGATGGCCAGTGATGGAGGGCAGAGGGGAAGAGGGCTGGAGAGAAACCTCAGGATCCAGAGAACCGGGAATGGCTCAGCCCATGGAAAACGGGCAGCCGGGGCCCAGCAGGTGGGGATGGGGGGCTCCCCATACGTATGTGGGGCTCACGGGAACAGAGGCCAAGGCGGACAGTCCCACGGGGAGGGGGCAGAGAAGTTTCTCCCTAGGAAAGTTATGATTTAAAAAGGGCCACTATGGCCTGCCGGCCCCATGTGGCTCAGTGGTTGAGCATCGACCTATGAACCAGGAGGTCACGGTTTGATTCCCGGGGTCAGGACACAGGCCTGAGGTTGCAGGCTGGATCCCCAGTGGGGCGCATGCAAGAGGCAGCCCATCCATGATTCGCTCTCATCATTGCTGTTTCAAGCTCTCTCTCCCTCTCCCTTCCTCTCTGAAATCAGTAAGAATATATTTTTTTAAAAAAAGAAAAAACATGAGTATACTCATACACATGTCCATTTGTATGTATTGTAAAATCTGGAATTTATACTGATTTTTTTTTGCAGGTTTATAATTTTATTTGACAATCAGCAGTCAGTTCTCAGCCACATGAACTGTCTGTAGGTTTTTGGAAGCGGTGACAGGTACATCAGTGACCAACATACAGAGCTTAAAAGTTGAATTTCATGTAATACACGCTCACTGGAAAAATCAGAAAAACAGAAAAGTAAAAAGAAGTGAAAAGCATAGTAGCCTATGAAACAGAAAAAACCACGGTTAACATTTTTGTATTATCTCCTTTGACTCCTTTCCCAATGCTAATCTATACACTGAAAAACATGAAAAACCAAACACGGTTTGTTTGTTTTCATAAAATATATTTTTATTAGATTTTTACAGAAAGGAAGAGAGAGGCATAGAGAGAGATATTGATCAGCTGCCTCCTGCACACTCTCTACTTGGGATCGAGCCTGCAACCAAGGTACATGCCCTTGACAGGAATCAAACTTGAGACCCTTCAGTTTGTGGTCCGACACTCTATCCACTGAGCCAAACCAGTCAGGGCAACAAAACACTGTTTGGAAACATCTTTTAGACCCTGGTTCAAACTCCAGCCAGTTGCTTGCCATCTGTGTGACTTTTAGCCAGTTACTTAACCTCTCTGTGCCTCATTTTCTTTATCTGTAAAAAGGGGGAAATAACAGCACACACCTCACAGCTTGTTATGATGGTGAGTGAATATATAGAAAGCACTCCGGACTGTGCCTGGCACATGGCAAATGCCATGTAAGCATGAGCTGTCATCACCATCATCATGACATTATTATTACATAAGGGGACATCTGTTCAGGTGAATAAATAACTCTGGCAGCAGAATTCACAGCTGCCTGGGGTTCCCTGCAGTGAATGCACTGAAATCTACAGGGTGTCCCAAAAAATGTATACACACTGTAACAGCTGCCAGCTCAATTTGAAAACGAAATGTTTTTAAATAAACACTGCCTTTATAATTATTCAAAGTGTGTGCATACGTGTTTTTTTTTTGGGGGGGGGGGACATCCTATATTTAACCTCCTATAGGAGGTTATTATTTCCAGTTTTTCTTTTTCTTCTATTAACTACAGGATAACCATCCTTGAACAAATACCTTTATACACACCTTAATATCTATTTTTTATTGATTTCAGAGAGGAAGGGAAAGGGAGAGAGAGATAGAAACATCAATGATAAGAATCATTGATCAGTTGCCTCCTGCTTGCCCCCTACTATAAGGTGACCAGATGTCCCGCTTCTGGCGGGACAGTCCCGATTTTTAACAATTTGTCCCGCATCCCACAGCATTTTAAAAAGTCCCGATATGCCCTGACCAGTTTGGCTCAGTGGATAGAGCGTCGGCCTGCGGACTCAAGGGTCCAGGTTCAATTCTGGCCAAGGACATGTACCTTGGTTGCGGGCACATCCCCAGTGGGGAGTGTGCAGGAGGCAGCTGATCGATGTTTCTCTCTCATTGATGTTTCTAGCTCTCTATCCCTCTCCCTTCCTCTCTGTAAAAAGTCAATCAAATATATATATTTTAAAAAGTCCCGATTTTTGGAAAGAGGCATATGTACTACTTTTTGTAATATTTTAAGTAATAAATAAAAAAAAGACACCCCCCCCCACCCGGTCAATGGTGTCCCGCTTTACCAATGTTAAAATCTGGTCACCTTAGTCTACTAGGACTGTGCCCTAACCAGGAATTGAACCATGACCACCTGGTTCATAGGTGGATGCTCAACCATCTTTATTTGTTGCTAAAAATCTAACTGCTGAGACACAGACCACACAGTTGTAAAGAGGGGAGACGAAGCCCGAGAGGTGCCCCCCCCACCCCCGGCCCAGCCCCAGCCAGGTGGGGTCAACAGTTCCACCATAAAGATGAGAAAACTGAAGTCAGAGAGCTGAAGCCACCTGTCTGAAATCACACAGGTGTCCAGCGGTGGGGCTGGGGCTTGAACCCAGCAAAAACCACAGCGGGACTGAGGGACAGGAGGGCATAGTCTGCTAGAACCTGTCTGATGAGGGAGGAACGGCCCTGAGCCCTGTACCCAGAAGATGAGGTCCCCACACTAAAGGGGGACCCCAAAGCCTGGCACTCCACTGGAGCCCCGCACAGCCTCATGAGAGCACTCCTGTCCCAGCCCTCTGCGGCTGGGGGAGCAGGAGGGAGACCCAGAAATTCAGTCCTGCATGCAAGGCTCCCCAAACCCTTGTGGTTGGAAACACTTCCCCTCAGGGATTAGCAAGTTGGGCAGCCAGGGCTGCACCCTCCCCCCTGCACCCACCCTCCCGCCCCATCCCCCGCTTTTTAAAAAATATATTTTTATTGATTTCAGAGAGGAAGGGAGAGGGTGCCGCCCCATGGCTAACTGGGCTCAGGTGGGGCACCTCTGGGGACCTGGCCAGAGTTCCCAGAACAGCCTCCCCCCTCCTGTGAGCCTGCGGGGCGGGAGGCTCAC
>PVJC01024402.1:12837-25687 GCA_004026665.1 Murina feae
CCCCCCCCCCCCCCCTCCACACCGCCACTCCAGCCTCCAATGCACTCCCCTCCCCTCCCGGTCCAAGCCACTCTCACATCCCGGGCCCTGCGTCCGAGGCTCCCCGAACTCTCCAGCCTCCAGCCTGCAGCCTCCACCCTCCAGCCTCCACCCTCCAGCCTGCAGCCTCCACCCTCCAGCCTCCACCCTCCAGCCTGCAGCCTCCACCTTCCATCCTGCAGCCTCCACCCTCTAGTCTGCAGCCTCCACCCTCCAGCCTCCACCCTCTAGTCTGCAGCCTCCACCCTTCAGCCTGCAGCCTCCACCCTCTAGTCTGCAGCCTCCAACCTCCAGCCTGCAGCCTCCACCCTCCAGCCTGCAGCCTCCACCTTCCATCCTGCAGCCTCCACCCTCTAGCCTGCAGCCTCCAGCCTGCAACGCCAGGAACAGAAAGCCTGCCTTTCAGGGTCCAGTTCCAACACGGCCACGTGCTCCAACCTCTCTCCCTCCCTCGCCCCCACGCGGACTCCAGCCTGCCTCCGGCGCACCCCACGCCGCCGCCCCCTCCCTCCCCCCGCAGGGCCCTTCGCTCCGCTCTCCTGCGCCCGCGAGGACGCGCCCGGACCTCCCGGGGGCAGAGGAATGGACGGGAATCCTCTGTGCGTCCCGAGGCCGGGACGGAGCACCTCCCCGCACCGGCCCCCCCCCCGACCCCGCCCCGCAGCGTCTCTCCACGGCCCCCGCCAGGGGCCGCCTGTGCCTGGGGGGAGTAGTGCGTCCCACCTTCCATCCCCCGCCCCTGCCCCCGGGCCTCGCCCTTCCTGTCTCCCCCTCCGGCCACAGCGCCCTGCGTGGGCTTCCAGCCTCCAGAGGGGCTCCCTCCCCAGCCACGGGGTCCCCTTGGCTCCCCACTTCCCGGGCGCTGGGCTCCCCTCCCGGCGGAAAACTTCTCCGAGAGGAGCGCAGGCTCTCGCCGGGAGCAGGAGCCAGAGGCCGCGGTCGGAGCCCCGGTCTCGGGGGACCGAGCGACACTGACCGGAGGGCGCCGAGCTCCCTTCCCCTTGGGGACCCCCTCGGAGACTCGGGGAGGCCGCCCCGCCCTGCGCTCCGGCCGTGCGCTCCACCCGCCGGACGCCGGGGGCCGGGACTCCGCTGGCTCCGCTCGCTCGCCCGCCTGCAGCTCCGACCGGAGCCGCTCGAACCCGGGCGCCGCGCCCCTCTCCATCGGCCGGCGGCGCGCGCGGGCCGGGTACCTGTCAGCAGCTCGATCCGGTGTCCCAGCAGCTTCATCGCGGCGCCCAGCGCTCGGGCTCCGGGGAGAGGACCGCGGGCGCCGCGGGAGCAGCAGCCGAGCCGGGAGCGCTCTCCGCCCCCTCCGCCGCGCTCCCCCGTCCAAAACGCTTTTAAAAACCCACCAATGGGACGGCCGCGCACCCCTCCGAGGCGCCCGCCGCCACCTGGTCGGGGTGAAGTCCGGGAGGCGGGGGGAGCGGCGACAGGAGGGGCCGGTGCGCCCGCCGCGGAACAAAGAGGCCCCGCCACCCGGGTGTGGAGGTGGGGGAGGCGCGGGCGGCGGCCGGATCGGGGCCCCGCGTCTGGCTGGGATGAGAGGAGGGGGAGCCCGGGGCGGAGGAGAGGGTGCGGCCGCAATGACAGGGGGGCTGGGGGACCCGGGAAAAGGGCCGAGGGCGGCGCCAACTCACCGTGGGCGACGCGAGCGAGACAGACGCGCAGGCGGGGACGGGACCTGGCCGCGGCCGCCGCCAACGCGGTGCAGGTGTCGGCGCTCGGGGTCCCTCCCCGCAGCTGGGGGCGGAGGCCGGCGCGGGCGGCGCGGCGCGGGGGGCGTGCCACGTGGGTGCGGGGGGCGTGGGCGCTCCGCCCTGGGCGTGGGCTGGTCCCTCGACGCAGTCCAGGGCGCTCGGCACGGCCTCCCGCCGCGGTGGGGGTGGCCCCGGGTGGATGGGCTGGCGGGCGGCCGAGACCCCGCGACGTGGAATCCTCGCGGAGCCCCTCGGCCCGGCCCGCCCCTCCGATCTGGCAGCAGCGCGGCGTGGGGTTCCTGGGGGAGGAGGGCGACCTCCGCCCAGGTCTTTGTGTAGATGACCAGGGGGAACCCCGGCTCGGAGGAGGCAGCGCCTCTTCCCCACCCCCTCCCCTGCCAGGGCACCGCTGGACAGCGCCCTGGGGCGTCAGGAAGAACCGGGGGCTCCCTGGGGGACTCCTGCGGGAGTGACCACCTCCAGACTGCCGCCCCCACCGTGTGGCAAGGTCATTGCTCCCCTCAGGTCACCTCCACCTTCTGGGAGACCCGCCCCCGCTTCCTCAGGCTCACTCTGGTCTGGCCCAGGGCGTGGTTCCCACCTGTCACCCCAAGGAGGAAGCGCCCAAGGCTGGGTAAAGCCTCCTGCAGGAGGCAGAATGGAAATCATGACCTGAAAGCATTTCCTTGAGCAAGACAACTCACAGGAGGGCTCCTGGTTCCGGTTCTATTCAGGCCCTGCCAGTGACCTTGGGCCGGGCTCTGCCCCTCCCGATTCCAGCCCTTTGGTGTAGATGGAATGGGTTAGACCAGGTCGTCTGGGGGGAGAGGGGTCCCGATGGCAGTAGGGTGGGAAGTCAAGAGAATTCTGCAGGGCCTCCCCTGACACCCTCTGCCTGGGCTGGTTTGCGGTGAAGCCACAGCGGCTGCTCTGAATGATCCCAATAGCCAGTGCTGACTGAGGAAGCTGCTGGGTTTGGTGGCCATAGATGGGGTGCACATTCCTGCTTGAGGTGCAAAACATAAACTACAGGAGGCAGCAAGCTGGGGTTCTCCTTACAGCTCTGGGGGCTCCCCTTGGGGATAGATAGCCTTGCCTGTCCATTTCCTCTTTTGTAAAAGGGGGTGGAAGTGGGGACAGCGTGAACTCCAGTGACTCTGTGTGTGTGTGTGTGTGTGTGTGTGTGTGCGCACACACACACACACACACAAGCCTGGAGCCAGCCCTTGGGAACACAGGCTGGTTCTACAGTTTCCTGGCTGTGTGATGCCCATTAAGTGACACAGCCTCTCTGATCCTCCATGGCACACTGGATGAAACTGGGGCGATGCTGACCTCAGAGGGCTGCTCTAAGGATGAGATGATGGAACATAAACTGCTCCGTATAGTGCGGCACAAGGCTGAAATGTTCAGCACACAGCCATCTTTATTATTTTTAAAAATTTTTTATTGATTTGAGAGAGAGGTTTGTTGTCACTTGTTCATGCATCCATTGGTTGCCCTGACCGGAGACCAGACCTGTGACCTTAGTGTAGTGGCATTGCCTTTATTATTGAACATGAAGCTGTTATTATTGCATGAGAGATTCTGTCAGGCTTTCCTCGGTTCTGTCCTCTTCAATAACTTCAGACCTAGTCATTGAACACAGCAAATTATTGATGTTCTAGTGACATAATCCACAAGGCGCAGCCTGTTCTGAACTCCTCTGAGGAATCCAGGCCCCAGGAGGGTGTATGAAGCTGCCTAGCAAGAGCTTTGAAACCATGACTCATCTGTCCGCGTGTGGGATGGCGTCTGCCAGGGCTTTGACCTAATGTAGACAATCCACTTGGCTCAGATAATCCATGAATCCAAGGGAGCGTTCAGGCGGGTTGGGTTGTAGATTTGCACCCTAAAAGTGGAGACAATAGATGATGGAGAAATGCAGTTGTAAGGACACCCCACTTCCGGGGGCTGCTGCTGCAAAGAAAGGTGCTCAGAGGAGAGGCAGGTAGAGGGACCCTGGCCCCTTGTGGAGGATCAGTCAGGCCTGGCAATGCGGGGTTCCCTCCCCCCCACATTGGCAAGCTCTCAGCCCCTCCTGCTGCGGGTTCCTCACCCCTGAGAGGGGGTCATGGTGTTTGGGGACAGGCTGGAGGGCAGGGTTTTTAACAGAGGGAAGCAGAGTGCGACCCCAGGTCAAGCTGTTGGCTGGGGTTCGAGGGCCCTCAGACATGCCCTCCAGCCTTGCTCCTAATGACTTGAAAGATGCTGCCCAGGTCACTGCCTCCTCTGTACTTGCCTTTCCCCACCTGTGAAACGGGCAGATTGGCCTGTATGTCAGCTGGAGAGGAGACTGTCTTTCTGAAGATCTCTCGGAACCTTCCTTTCCTCATGGGGAAACTCGGGCTAATTTGCCACCAGTTTGGATTGCTGCAGAAAATAGTGGACCTACGCTGGTTAGTTTAAGCAGAAAAGGGGCTTCCTTAAAAGAGGGTGCAGCTCTCTGGACCTCAGGAGTCACACCCAACACTGCAGCATTGGTCTGGTGTCAAAACTACTGCCATCCTTGGGCACAGAAGCTGCAGCTGCCATCACCCCTGGGCAAGGACACAGGGGCACTGCCATCAGACCCACGGCTGCCTTCGGAGCCCGAGGGGATGTGGCTGCCACCCCTGCAACCTCACCACAGTGGATTCCACGTGGCCTTGTGTCACCAGTTTCCAATTCACAGTAAAAAATGGGCGTGTCTGCACTGGAGACAACCTGGATGGATCTTGAGAGTATTATGCTCAGTGAACTTAATCAGACGGGAAAGGGCAAGAACCCTGTGATTTCACTCTTACGTGGGCGCTAACACAAAACCAACACATGAGCAAACAAAAAACAAACTCATAGGTACAGACCACAGAGTGGTGGATACTGGAGGGGAGGGAGGGAAGGGAAGGTAAGGGGAGTCACATACATGGTGACAGAAGGAGGCTAGGCTTCGGGTGGAGAGCACACAGTTGAGTATAGACATGTTGTACTGGAAAGTCGTACGCCTGAAATTTACGTTATTAATCAATGTTACACCGATAAATTTAATAATAATAAAAAAAGAATGGGTGTGTCTGACTACAGACACCGCGATCAGCTACTCTGCCAAAGCTGCAAGGGAGGCAGGGCAAAGGTGTTCTCAGCCCCTCCTGCGGGCGGCGGGCTCTGCTCCGGAAGGGCCTATCAGATGCTGGTGGCCACGAGCGTGAGCAGCACCCACATCAGCAAGCAGTGGACTTGTGAAACTGCTGTGAGATTTCACACGTGGGCACTCAACTCGGGGCCGGCGCGGAGGGAACACATGACCACTGCTGCCGAGGTTCCTGCCGCACCACGAATCCAGCGTCAGCCGGCCCGTGCTGCTTCATACTTCAGTCTGTTTTGTTTTTTTTCCCCCAGCAGGTGAAAGACAAAAGGACCTTGAAAACAGAATGGCAGGCTGCCCTTCCAGATGCAGAGGGCTCCGGTCCCAGCGCCGGCAGCACAGGTGACTGGGTTTTTCCACTGGGCTGATGAATTGGCTGAGTCACCCTCCCTCGACAGTCCCCGCGTGACCGTGACTGAGAGCAAATAAAAAAGGACTCGCAGGTGGGGTCGAGGTGCAGATGAGCCTGGAGCCCTGGAAGCCTCCTCTCGTAGGGGGAGAGGAAACTCCCTACTCACTAATGAGCCACAGGACCCCAGGGAGAGAAGAGTGGATCCTTCCTCATCTTTTACAGGAGCCGGCTGAGTGCCTCTGGGGCGTCCAGCCCTGCTGGGCTGTGGGTGCGCTGGAGAATGGCAGCTGAGCTGGGCATGACCTTGGGTTTATGCCGGGATGAAGGAAACCAGCTGAGTCCCATAATGCAGGTGCGGGGCAGGCTCTGCTAACAGGTGTAATTGAGGTTCGGGGGGAGGGGGTTTGAGGGGTGTCAGCGAAGGCTTCCTGGACGAAGAGCTCGCAGAGGGGGGTGGAAGGTCCATACAGTCAGTAGATGGAGATGGGAAAGGGATGACTGGGGGAGAGTAACATCCATCCATCCATCCATCCATCCATCATGCACTGGGTCAGCCCGACCCTGTGCCGAGCTCAGGGAGGCACAGCCGAGCCTGCTGCAGCCCTGCCAGGGCCTCCGGGAAGGAGGTGGAGCAGATGGTGAGGAAGCTGGAATGAGGGAGTGAGCAGGGCGGAGTGCCTGGCCTCAGCCTGGCTCTGGAAACTCACCAGCCACCAGGTCGTCTGCCCCAGCTGTGGGCCACCTGGGCCATTTGTAGGTTATGTCCTCACCCCCTTTCTCCCATAACAGGTAGGATCGTCCTCCTGCAGGGCCGGCTCTTTGTGCTCCAGTAACTCCAGACCCTTCACCCTCTCCTCCCCCATCTCAGAGGACAGCAGAAGCACCTCTAGTTCCTGCTGGAAAAGCTCCCTTGTGCCTGGCCGGTGTGGCTCAGTGGTTGAGCATCAACCCATGCACCGAGAGGTCACCGGTTTGACTCCTGGTCAGGACACATGCCCCGCCAGCCAATCAGTCTTGATGTTTCTCTCTCTCTCTCTCTCTCTCTCTCTCTCTCTCTCTCCCTTCCTCTTTCTAAAATCCATAAAAACTATATTTTAAAAAAATGAAAAAGCCCCCTTTACTTGTCCTGGGAGTTTTACCAGATACACGGAACCCCAGTTTACACTGAGTCAAGGCAACTGGTGGATCTGACAATATAGTTTTTTAACTCCCAATAGTCATACATGCTCAATGCAGAAAAATCAGAAGACGCAGAGGGAAAAAGAAAAACCTCTCATAATTCCATTTCATAAAAATAACCAGAGTTAACATGGTAACGTCGGGGGGTTATGTCCTTCAGCCATATATGTACTTGTGTGTGTTTTCCCCAGAGGAATCATACTGCACGTACTCACCTCCTCCTGACCACTGTGGCCCAAGGGGCCCACGAAGTCCTGGGGTGGGGGTGAGGGTGGCTCTCTGTTCCCAGGCCAAATGCAGAAGGAGCAAGGCCAGGAGCACGGGAGGCTGGCCTGCCTTCCCAGGCAGGACTTGCAGCCAGCTCGGGGCTGTTCCCAGGGGCTGCCCCCAGGGGCTGCCCTTGCAGACTCTCCCTGGGCAATGCTGACGCTTTTCCTGGGCTGCAGAGAGAGGATGGCCTCCACACAGCACACCCACTTGGGGGGCAGGGGAGGCTATTTTTAGCCACTCCAGCCCCTGGAGCCTTTGATTCCCAAGTCTGAGGGAGGCCATCCTGTTCCAAGTCACATAGCACCACCGAGGCGGGAAGCGGTGAGGCATCCAGGCTACGGTTCCAAATCCCAGCTGTGCACGGACCCTCAACCTGCCACATGACCTGCCTGATCCTTGGTTTTCTCCTCTGTAAAATGGGGATGACGCCACCACCAACATCTCCAAAAGCCCATGGAGTTGAAATGGCAGCTAAGACCTAGTCAGTAGCTTGATGTTGTTAGAAGGTCAAAAACAAACCGATGACACAGGAACAGGACAGGAGAGATGTGGCAGAAGATTTAGGTGTTCAGTTCATTTCTAGCTTCATGAGATTCCCAAACATACTAGTCCAACCTGGTTTAATATTCAGAGTACATACAGGATGTCTAAAACTCAACAACAGCAACAAAATCTGATTTTAAAAATAGGTGAAAGGATTGAATAGACCGTTTTCCAAAGAGGACATAATATTTGTGCAGTTACAGTCATAGTAGCCAGCGGGCTAGGGATTATCTTTAAAAATTGAGCTCAGACGGTGTGGCTCAGTAGTTGAGCGTCAACCTGTAAACCAGGAAGCTACAGTTTGATTCCTGGTCAGGGCACATGCCCAGGTTGCGGGCTTGATCCCCAGCGTGGGGGCGTGCAGGGGGCAACCGATCAATGATTTTCTCTCAACATTGATGTTGCTATCTCTCTCTCTCTCCCCAACTCTCTGAAATCAATAGAGAAATGTTTAATATATATATATTAGAAAAGCATAGGACAGAGGACAGGAAAGGGTGTCCATGACATACTGATTTTTTATTTTGTTCATCCTCAGCCGAGGATATTTTTCCATTGATTTCTAGAGAGAGTGGAAGGGAGATGGAGAGACAGAGAGAAACACCGATGAGAGAGACACACAGAGATTGGTTGCCTCCTGCACACACCCTGACCTGGGCTGGGGACCCTGCAACCGAGGCACGTGCCCTTGAGTGGAATCGAACCCAGGACCCTTCAGTCTGAGGGCTGATGCTCTGTCCACTGAGCCAAACCAGCCAGGGCTCCAAGGTATATTTTTGAATGAGAGGAACACATTTCAGAAATGCATCATTCGTTTGATCCACAGACATTTTCAATGTCTGCCATGTACCAGGAGCTGGGAACACAGCAGCGAGTGAAACAGAAGTGGTTAGAGTCCCTCCCGTGTACAATCCGTCTACAGAAACACGTGTGTGCATGAACAATAGTTCCTCTCGGGAAGCAAACACTGAGCGAGGGTCCCGGGAGGACTGGCCCGTTGCCTTTGGGTGGTCTCAGCTTGCTTTACTTTTTCAACAAGTATTTCTTATTTCTGCTCAAGAAATGAACTAAGGGACAGTTATCAGGCCGAGTTTTCTATTATGTGGAATCCCAATTCCTCATGATGAAACCACACCATCCACAAAACAGAAAGAAGGAAGGGAAAAAAGGAGGAAGGAAGGAAGGGGAGATTAGGGGAAAGGGGGGAGGAAGATCAAGCTGATTCATGTGAATCTAGAGGGGCCAAAGCTTGGGGGGCACTTAGCCAAGTCTCTTGGGACAGCCACTGCAGACACAGATCCTGGCACCCAACCCCCAGCTTGCTCAGGGCAGGTGGCCAGAGACCTGTTGTCCGCAAGCCCAGTCACAAACAGAAGGGGCGGTAGAGGTGGCTGATGGGTAAACAAGAGAAGCATCCGGCCAGCCACCAGCCTCACTTCTACACCAAGATGCGTCTCCCTCACTTACATCCATTTTGGCTCAGAGCCTGGTCTTCCTGAGGCCCTGGAACCTCCTGATTTATTTGAGAGGTTCTGCAGTCTGAGGACGTGGGTGCAAGTCCCAGGTGGCGTAGTTCTGCCATGGTGGCCCCCAAGTGGACTTGGGGTGGCTCCTTCTTTGCCTTGAATTTGCTACCTCCACGCTTGCCTTTCCGCCCTCTGTGTGTCTCTGGGGCTGATGCTTTGTGGACGTGGGGCCCTGGGGCCCTGGGGCCTGTCTCACAGACTAAATTCCCCTGATAAATACTGTCTCAAAATTGCAAACCTGGCTAACAGGCTATCTGGGAGCACGGCTCAGGGACAAACAAAACAAGCTTATGTCATCTCATTTTCCTCCCGGTTCTTACTGCTCTAGGGAAAAAAAGACTGGACTTGAGTCTCTGAAAGGGTCACATGCTTTATGTAGAACACAAGGGACCTCTGGTGTTCTCGCTGGGACACCGCGAGAGCTATCCCTTCCTTCAGGGCTCCTGAAACAAGAAACGCAGTTTCAGTGTGTTCTGTCTCCTTGAACGGCATCCTTCCAGGATCTACAGTTGGACAAAATTCGAACTGCTCCCAGAGTGTAGTTTTAGGTGACATGTCCCCATCCCCTTACCTCCTCCATGTGCACTCTGCCCCAGGCCCTTTGCACATGCCATTCCCTCTGCCCGGAACACTCCTCCCCCAGATGTCCTCCCTCCATCAGGTCTCTGCTCCAACATCACCTTCTCAGGGGCTTCCTGGACCACCCTCTTTATTATTACTATTATTTTAAATACATATTTTTATTGATTTCAGAGAGAAAGGGAGAGGGAGAGAGAGATAGAAACATCAATGGTGAGAGAGAATCTTTGATCGGCTGCCTCCTGCACAACCACCCCTGGGGACTGAGCCCACAACCCAGACATGTGCCCTGAGCAGGAATTGAGCCATGACCTCTTGGTTCATAGGCTGATGCTCAACCACTGAGTAATGCTGGCTGGGCCTGACCACCCTCTTTAGAACTGCACCCCATTCCAAGACTCCCAACCCCCATCCCAGATTTATTTTTCTCCATAGCACTGTCATTTTCAAATAGATCATTGCTTTATTTTGTCTACTGCCTGTGTCCTTTCCGATATAAACCCCACCAAGGGCAGGGATTTAATGTCCATTTGCTGACCATTTATTCTTTTTTAAAAAATATATTTTATTGATTTTTTTACAGAGAGGAAGGGAGAGGGATAGAGAGTTAGAAACATCGATGAGAGAGAAACATCAATCAGCTGCTTCCTGCACACCCCCTGCTAGGGATGTGCCCACAACCAAGGTACATGCCCTTGACCGGAATCAAACCTGGGACCTTTCAGTCCGCAGGCCGACGCTCTATTCACTGAGCCAAACCGGTTAGGGCATTTGCTGACCATTGAAAGGTATCCCTGGACTAATTATGGAATCTGAATTTTGTAGGGGAGTTTTGCATTATGTACCCACAATCCTATAAATACGAGTATGCTAATGACTCCACCCAGCCATTCCACTTCTAGGAATTTATCCCTGGGCGGTAACTGCAGTTGTGTGCAAAGATATAGTTAGAAATGTTACGAAAGCAAAACACTGGGAATGAGAAGGGCTGACATTTAAGTGGCACGTACCATGTGCCAGGCCCCGCTCTGAACATTTTATGTCCATGAACTCTTTAAACCTCACAACAACCCGACAACCCACCTACTGTTGTCTGGATTCTATCAGCGAGGAAACAGGAGGAGGGCCTGCCCAATACATAATATAGCCGGGATCTACGTGGAGCCTAGGGGTTAGCTAAGCTGTGTGCGCACCAACCTTTATTTGTGCTTTTTAAACATATGTTTTTGGTTTTTTATCCATTTCAGAGAGGGGAAGGGAGAGGGAGAAAAGGATAGAAACAACCATGATGAAAAAGAATAATTGATCGGCTGCCTCCTGCACACCCCCCACTGGGGATCGAGTCCGCAACCGGGGCATATGCCCTGACTGGGAACTGCACTATGACCTCCTGGTTCACAGGTGGATGCTCAGCCACTGAGCCACGCCGGTTGGGGCTGTGTTGCCTTTCAAAGCCCTGCACCCCCCCAGCCCACTGCCCTTACGTAACTCTCAGCAGGGCCCGCAGATCAAGGGACCAGCCCTGACACCGGGAACTGAAAGTGACAGCGCTGCTGGTTGCACAAACAGGGGAGCAAGGCCAATTTGGGTTCTATTTTTATTAAAACCCCATTAACTTGTTTCTGTCGGAGCAGCTCCTCGCTGGGGCTGGGTGCTGTGGAGGAGTCGGCTTTGTTTTGAAGTGAGCAGCTGTGCAGCTCTTTGGAGAGGAGAACTTTCTCGTCCAAAGCAATGGGGGTGGAGGGTGGTTGAGGTCTCAGGCTTCTGCTCAGCCCCAACGTGGGTTTTCTTGGCACATAACATCCCCGGGAGCAGATCTTGACTTAACTGAGGTTGAAGATAACACAATTTCCTTTCTCTTCCTCTCTCTTTTCTTTTTTTTTTTTGTCTGATTTTTGTAACTTCAAACTAAAGGCTTCCAACCTGCAGCATCCATAGGTCATCCCTTTTGCACCTTGTCAGGATGTCAGCACCGCCCCAGGGCACACGGAGCCAGAGGGGTGCGCTCCTATCTCTACCTTCGCACCTTGCAATCAGCAGAGCTCACCTGAGTGAGCAGGACTGGTCTCTCCCGGTCCGGGCTGGGGAGTTGGGAGTGCGATCTGTAGGCTGCGGCCTGCCCCCCTCCCTGAACGTCTGCATTGTAACACCGCGGGGCACATTCTGGGCGACACGGCTTGCGATTCACCCACCCAGTGACGAAGCACCTCCGTGGGACAGGAGGTGCTCCGTGCTCAGGGGGGTGCCGTGGGTGTAGGGGCCGCGGATTTGCGTTGCTGGGACACTGACAGGTGCTGCGATGCTGTCCGCCTGGGGCCGCACTTTGAGAGCCACTGCTGTAGGATTTTGCTTAAACGTCACTCCCTCTGGAGGCCAACACACACACGTACATACACACACGTACACATATGTGCCTTAGCTTGGGAAGCCGCTCCTGCCACAGGCACTCAATCTGCATGGCCCTTCCTGGGCTCCCCCGCCTCCTTCCCGCACCTCACCTTGCCCTTCGAGCTCCTGTCACCCAGGCCTGCTTTCCTTCGACAGAACAAGCCAAGACACAGACCTTGCCCCTCCCTGCCCCAGGGCCTTGGCACTTGCTGCATCGTAACACAGACAGGCCTTCCGTCAACACACGTTTTACAGACGGCGCCCCCGGCGGTTCCCCTCATGTGCCCGTTAATTCCCCTCATAGGTCTTGTTGCCGGCAGGTCCCAGCCCCTGGAGAACGTCAACCCCCGGAAGGCAAGGAGGAATGACCACTCTGCTCCCCACCTCGGCCCCGTGCCCAGCACTAGCCCGTGAATGAATGGGGATTAGCTTCTCTCTCTGTGAAACCCACACGGGGAGAGGCTGGCCCCCAGCCCACCTGGCCCCGTGGGCTCTTCTTTCTGCCGCCCTCCCTTCCCAGCGGCCTCCTTGCACTTGGCTTTGAGCCACGGGTGGAGCGGATGGAAGGAGGCAGGGGAGTCCCTGGAACAGCCAGCGTTGCAGATTACAGCCATCTAATCAAGCCCGAGGGCTGCACTGTGTTCTGCCAATTGGGAGGCACCCATTACGCCAGCCAAGGGCCCCGGGGCGAGAGGCCATGCACGAGAACTTCTCGAAAACAGCAACTTGCAGTCTCAGGAATGACAGGAGCGGGGACCAGAACGAGTCCTACTCGTATCGCAGATGATGGTGTGGCGATGCCCGTGGAGACGGTGTGGGAAGGACCACAGCCCAAGAGCGGCCGAGAGAGTCTAACTTTCAGAACCAGCGGGACCTGGGCTCCGGCCCAGGGCGCGGCACTTGCTGTAGTGAAAGGCCAGACGTGGCCTTTGTCCGTGGGAAGGGGACGGCGACCCCAAGACAGACATTGGACGCAGCACTTGATGCAAAAGCAGGAGGCTTTATTCGAGTGCACTCGGTCTCACAGCGCACAGCTCAACATGAGTCTGTTAGCTGGAGCCCCGAGCAAGGGGAGGATGCATGTTTTAAAGGCAAAAACCACACGCAG
>PVJC01024403.1:0-25543 GCA_004026665.1 Murina feae
AGCAATCAGAGACAACATAAAGTTAATATGATGTGCTACAATGCAGGAGTTGGAATCAGAACACCTTAATCCAAAGGAATCTATGGGATTGGATAAAAGCTCATTATATGTTTAGCCCAAAATAAATATGCTATTAACTCTTGCTTAATTTTGTATATTTATAAAAAAGAAATAAAAGTTGACCAACAGAAGGATGACCACAATGAAGACATTAAATTCCTCACTCAGTGTATTTATTTTCTACTAGCTGTACCCAGCCATGCGTTGCTGTGGCTCAGTCTGGTTAAACGGAAAAGAAAGAAAAGAGAAAGCGCACATTTCTAATATGTTTAATTGCGCAATGCTTGTGGGTATACAATGCGCCCTCCTGGGCTGCCTCTGGCACACCGCTGCCTCTGCCCTGCCCGGCTGGTCTGGCCTCACACACGTGCACCTCTGCAGCCCAGGCCCCCTAGTGCTGGCCTGCACCCCTGTTTCCCACATGTGGCTCATGCCCCACGCCCTGTGCCCAAAGTGGCCCGGCCGCTCTCGACTCCTGCCAGCAGGGACCCTCACTGAGCTACCCAAAAGCTGGAGGAAAAAGGAGCTGAGGAAGCTCCCCCGCCCTCGCCTGCCACATTGCCCATGAGCCCTCAGCCGCCAGTGTGGGGGGTACCACGGCGGCTGCCCGCACTCCGAGCCCCAGCCCAGCCCCAGCCCAAGGCCCAGCCCCAAGCTGGTTGATATTACGCAACATGATAATTGGCATGCCGATTTTCAATTGCAGTACATGCGTTGCCATCGCTGGCAGATTGAGGCAATTCCAAAATTCTGTTGGATAATTAACAGCTTCATCTGCTTCCACAACAGTGTCGGCGGACTTGTATGTGACTGCCTGGCTTTGAATGTTAGACTGAATAATATTGCTAAGTTTGTAGCGTGTGTTGCTTTTACATCCAACAGATGGTGCTGTTTTTCAAAAAAGCATGTTTTTGCCTGTGTTTTTTTTTTCAAAAAAAGCATGCTTTTGCCTGTCACACGTGTGATATCTATACAATGTAGGCATATAAAAACACATGTGTATTCTAATGCAACGTTGTGTCAAAATTTCAAAGCAATCGGTGAAGAACTTTCAGAGATTTCAGATTTTGAACAAATGAACATTTACATTTTTATTTATATAGACTTCTGCCATCACAAATCACCATAAATAAAGGCACTTAAAATAACACCCTTTTATTATCTCACAGCTCTGGGGGTCAAAAGGCCTGGTGGACTCAAACAGGTTTTCTGTTTGAGAGCCTTACAAGATAATCATGGCAGTAATATTTTATAATATTTACAAATTCTGAAGACTAGAGCTGGACATTCAGTTTCTAGACCTAAATCCATTTCCAGACCCAAAGACATAAAGTTACAACTGTATATATACTTGAGGGAAGACTTCACACTGCTGCTGCAAGTATATACGGTAAGTACTTGTCAGTCCTTCACCAAATGGACCTGAAGTCATACACTAGGGTGTGGTAGATCCTGGTGTGCAGCCCAGATAACCTTTTTGAAACCTAAGTCCTTATTTCCCAAATGTCAAGAGTTGCATTCTAAGTGCTCACAGCTATGAACCTCCCTGGGTATTGTTCTCAATTGATTTTGCTCAGTGGAGTTGTATTTCTTAAAGTTACGTGCCTTTTCTGGGAGCAGCTCATACCTAGTAGGTTGTAGGCCCCTTGCCTATATTTTAATTAACTCTGAATGGCCAGCCCCAGGTTCACGCTATCCTAGGATCAGCTTAGGCTCTGTTACAACTGCATCAAATTTCACCACAAGGAAATAATCCTCTGCCCAATCTCATTTCTTCTGTCCTCACCTTATTTTGGGTATATTCCTGAAAGTCCAAAACACATCATTCATCCAAATCTTTGCCTCAGAGTTTATACTTATTTAAAATAAAGTAAAATGTATACTGAGGAAGAATAGTATTTAAACTTATTGAGAACTGTGACATACAAGGTCTGGGTTTGATACAAAATGTTGATTAATCTTTTAAAAATATGTTTTTATTGATTTTACAGAGAAAGGAAGGGGGAGGGATAGAGAGATATAAACATTAATGATGAGGATCATTGATAGGCTGCCTCCTGCATGCCTCCTACTGGGGATCGAGCCCACAACCTGTGCAGGGAATCAAACTGTGACCTCCTGGTTCATAGGTTGATGCTCAACCACAAAACCATACTGGCCAGGCCCGATCAATCTGAATATTACTGAAAGGAGTATAGTGCATTCTGTCAATGCCAGTGGTTCTTTAAATCCTGGCTCTTACAGGTGGTGGAGAGTGAGAAAGAGATGTTTTCTTTATGCAGCATAACTGACCTATGCAACAGACCTGTATGGTAAAAGGCTTAATGACTGGAAGCAATCTCATACCACTGACTCATATGTGCTCCTGTCCACTAAAAGGTTCTGTTGCTTTGTATTACTGGTATAAACAAGTATTAGTCCAAAAATATAAAACCAAAATTAAAACTATATGTATTGACATTGAGAAATGTGTTAATGCGTTTTAAAATACAAATCCACGTGAACTGACATTTTCACCATAAAGATCACAGTTAAAAAGAATGTCTTACACCATGTATCAATTTCCTAATGCTGTCTAACATGTTACTAAAAATTCAGCAACTTAAAACAATACCCATTTATCAGTTCACATTCCTGTAGGTCAGAAGTCCTGAGTTCTCTTCACAGTTTCAAAAGGCTGCTGACACATGTCATCCAGAATAGGCTCTCATCCATGTACTCTGGGGAAGAATTCACTTCTGAGAACATTCAACTTGTTTGCCAAATCTAGTTATTGGAAGTGAAACACTGATCTCATTCGCTCTTCGTAGTCTGGAAGATACCTGCATTCCTGGGCACATGGTCCCCTCTGTCTTCAAAGCCTGTCATGGCATGTCCATGCCTTTAAATTTCTCGTTGTTTTCTGTTTTAAAAACAGAAAACTTTGCTTTTAAAGGGATAGTGTGATTATTTTAGGAACACTTATATATCCTCCATTTTGTCTTAGAGAGTAGCCAAATCGTGAAGTAATATCTGTACTAATAAAGGGTAAATGCTAATTAGGGCAGATGTCTTCTGGATGTCGATCCAGACAAAGCCATAGCGGCTGCAAGGCCTGGGGTTCAGGCCTTGCAGCTGCCGTGGCTGGTAGTGGCAACAGCAGCAGAGTGATGGGAGTGGCACCTTTCCCTGATCAGCCCTGTCACCTCCTGCAGAGGGAGGCCAGACTGTGGCTTAGGTCCCCTAAGTCATCAGTAGGACATCCCCTGAGGGCTCCCAGATTCTGAGAGGGGGCAGGCCAGACTGAAAGACAACCCCCCAGGGCATGAATTTTCATGCACCAAGCCTCTAGTGTTATTATATTTACAAACTCTAGGCACATTTAAAGGGAATAAGGTTATGCAAGGACAAGGAACATGGAGGACCACTCTTAGAATACAGCCTACCATATGTTACATGTGTAAATGCATGTATACCTGACCTAATACCCTCAAACAGAGGAAAAGTACAATATATATTATTCAGAGTTTTCTGCCAATTTTCATGTGGATAGAACAATAATGCAGAGTATATCTTACAGCTCAAGCTTATGGGAAAAATAAATGTGGTTCATATCTATAGTGTCTTACTTGTACATAAAGTATTCCTGAAAATACCTTAACATGAATAAACGACTAGATAGAGTTTAACTTTCCCCCTTTTCCATGTTGAAACCCAAAATTTCTCTGAAAGGAAGAGAGAAGAAATAAAATTATACCTTTGGATATTTCTCTCGATATTTTTTATGTTAATGCATGCATATGTAAATATTATGGACAAAGTGCACTCATTATTCTAATCTAAATATTTAATAATCTGGTAAAAATAAATGAAAATGAAACAGCCAGGTCAAGATGTAATGTACACCTTTGATCGGATTATCCATTAGTTCTAGTATATTGAAATAACATATGTAACATGCTTTTTAGAAAAATGCCTGATGCTATTTGCTATCTTCTACCAGTGTGCATCAGACTCTCGTTTCCCTTCGATTTGCCTTAGATTGGGATACAAGTTTCTATAAATGCTCTTCTTCCTCTCCTTCTCTATTAGAAAATGTTGTTGAAATTTCTGCATCTCTTGGATCTCACCTGAATTTAAGTAATGACTAAGAATATCTTTCCTAAGCAGTTCATATATTATATTTTATAAATCGTCAGTTCCTGAAAACTGCAAGAATTTTCTACCCTATGGAATACAACATTGTATTATTAGCTCCCTTATAATACTTAAAAAACAAATCTGGGGTAGTATCAAGCACTGGTTTATCTTCATTGCCTTAATTGTAAAACAATACATATTAATTTAAAGATTATAAAATTTTTATTTTTATTTTTTAGGTGTATATTTTTTATTTTTGATAGTATTACAGATATTTTTTCATAGATTACAGAATTTTAAAAATATCTACTTTGACTATTATATGCATTTTAATGTGGTATATTCTCAGTTAAGTCCATTAAGTTCATTCATCATTTATTCATCTATTTTTTTTTGTTTATTGTTCAACAAAGATTTACTAAATTATTAATTAATTATTAAGGAAAAAATTCTCATCTTTTAAACATTTTTAAGGCAATTCAATATTGTAGAAAATTTTTCAAAATTAACTACAAATTGGGATAATTTAGTAATAATAGTACATATGTCAGGTCTTTTAAACCCCATAGTCAGTAACATTTGGTAGTAACATCTTCATTAAAAAATCTGAGGTCTTAGTCCCAGATTAGCTCCTTCATAGCTAATTGACAATAAGCAAATTAACCTAATCTAAGAGTCAGTTTTATTGTCAATTAAAAAATAATAATTTTGTAAAATGTTACACAAATACAGCTTTGATGATGATCATGATCCATTCTTAAGCCAGCATTCCATCAGGGAAAAAACTTTTTCCTGAAGTAATAAACCTTGATAAAGTTTCAAATGATACAGTCATCGAGTACTCACAGATTTTGAACATCTGAATTATTTCATTTAATTTGTCTGCAAGCTTATTTATGTGACAAAATTGATGATAATAAGATTCCTGTGTATGATCGACTGAAGAAAACCAGTCGTACAACAGATGTGTTGAAGCACACTTTGGATCAATATGATAGAGTTGTCAATATCAGCGAAGCCCAGACATATTCCTGTGGCAAGTGTGAAAGGGTGTCTCAGTTGGAATAAAGTAGTCTTAGAAGGCAGAAACAAAACTATAATCAACAAATTATGCAAGTGGCAGCCTGTCTTTAAGCCTGAGTTGGTTTATATATATAATCAGTGTTGTAGAAACTTCGGTTTATTTATTTGGCCGTTTGAATTACTGGACTGTTTTTACATTGGGTGAAATTTGTTGTCATAAAAGAAAATATAAAACCTTTGTTCACTGTTCAAAAAAATAAGTTATTTGACATGCACTTGTTATCTTTCTGAATTGTTTCAATATAGGAAGAATATATTTTTATTGTTTATTATTCATTATATATAAAAATACTTAATAGTTATTATATAGTTAAAAACAATATGAAATAACTCTTCAATTTATTCACTCATTCAACAATATTCTCTGAGCTACTACTATGTGCCAATCTATGGAGATAAAGTAGCAAGCAACACAGATGGGTACTTATTCTATTCTATTATTTTATTTTTTAAATATATTTTATTGATTTTTTACAGAGGGGAAGGGAGAGGGACAGATAGTTAGAAACATCGATGAGAGAGAAACATTGATCAGCTGCCTCCTACACACGCTTTACTGGGGATGTGCCCGCAACCAAGGCACATGCCCCTAACTAGAATCGAACCTGGGACCTTTCAGTCCGCAGGCCGACCTCTATCCACTGAGCCAAACTAGTCAGGGCTTATTCTATTATTTTAATAAGGATTGCAGAAAAATAGGCAAGCAATTACTATGTCTTATGATTAATGTGTCAAAGAAAGTAAAGCACAATGTAGGACAAATTGTGGGAATGTGTAACCCCATTACACCGTGTCTGGTGTGTTTTTCCAGGCATCTCTCTTTCACTGTAGCTAGTCATCTGCCAAACCAACGTTATCCCTTTAGTTCAATGTTTCTTAAACGGTGATAATATCTTTCTTTTAAAACAAAGAAAAAATTATTTCTTGGAAATAGAATTACATTATTTTATTAAATATATATATATTTTAAAATATATTTTATTGATTTTTTTTACAGAGAGAAAGGGAGAGGGATAGAGAGTTAGAAACATCGATGAGAGTGAAACATCGATCAGCTGCCTCTTGCACACCCCCTACTGGGGATGTGCTCGCAACCAAGGTACCATACCCTTGACTAGAATTGAACCTGGGACCCTTGAGTCCGCAGGCTGATGCTCTATCCACTGAGCCAAACCGGTTAGGGCTAAAATGTCTTTTAAATATGCTCAGTCATAAGACATAAAACAGTTATTGTCCTTGAAATCTACAGCATGTTTTATAGTGATCATAAAACAACACATTCCAATTACTGCCTTGGATAGTGCCCGTCTATTGTTAAATTGCTTCTCACAATATGAATATGGAACTTACTGCTACAAGTTAGATCATGGAGTATGACCTGATTTACTGCTGAATGATTTCTCACACAAAATTTACCTCATAAGTCTTCAAACAAACAGGCAAACAAACAAAGACCTCTCTACCTGGGAGCTGCCTCCGCAAAGGAAGAACATCGAGAAGAGCTGAGTTAGAATATCACTGGTTTTTTGATAATAAACAAATATTTGAATAAGGTAATTGTCTTAAGTGAGATATAAGAAATATACAAAGCATAAGAAGTATATTTAGAAATAACTTTAAAATAATTGTATTTCATTTGTTTCTCAGAAATTTAAATGAAGAATGTGAATCCATTAATTAGAGATTATCATTCAATAAGAAACTATTGGAGATTTTGGAAATTAAAACTAAAACTGTTCAAATTAAAAATGAAAATAAAAAAAGTTCAGAAAATTAAGTTAATGCAATACTAAACAAAACTGAAGAGCGAATTTTCATGGTAAAATATTGTTCTGCAAATTATCAAAGAACAGAATTAAACTTTAAATATAGCAATGGGTGTACAATTCCATGAAATCACATCCACAAATACACACTTATCACACAGGATTGTTAAAGCTCTAAAGTAAAACCCAGCAATTCTTAACAATGCCTAGGAACAGCAGTGGAATAGGAGACTGTCCAGCTTTGTATGCAGTACTTTTATTATGAAAGAAAATAAAATCTTATATAACTTATGCAATCAAAAAGTCAATTTTAAATATCGCATGATCTCACTTATCTGTAGGGTCTAATGAACAAAATGAATTGATCAACAAAATAAGACCCAAAGCATGGAGGCATGGAACAGACTGACATGCTTCACTATGGGGTTGGGGGAGGAGAAGAGATAAACCAAAGAAGCAGTAGGTCGCTGCCTCCCTCCTATAGATCTCTGCTCACTGCCCTGCTCTCCTGTAGCTTCCCTGCATCCCCCTCATAGCTAGTTGCCCTGCCCTCTCCTATAGCTCTCTGCCTCCCACTTACTTGCTGCCCTGCCCCGTCCTGTAGCTCTTTGTCACCTGCTTGTAGCCAGTAGGTTGCTGCCCTGACCCCTCCTGTAGCTCTCCACAGCCTGCTTGCCCCTCGCTGGCCCACCCTTCTTCTGATCCATGATCTAGTCATGATGAGCTTGGTTGTTATGCCTCAGGACGTAATGGCTAATTAGCATATTCCTCTCATATTATATAGGATATGCATAGCCCATGGACATGGGCAATAGGGTAGTGGAGACCTGACCTGAAGGGTGGGTAAGTATTGGGGGTGTGGAGAATGGGAGATAGCTATAATACTGTCAACAATAAAAAAATTAAAAATATCCTGTCTAATAAAAGAGTAATATGCAAATTTGGTGTCACTTTATGACAAAGATGGTCACCCCCATAGCCACAAGGTGACCACCCCCATAGCCACAAGCTGGCAGCACCCAGTCTGGCTTAGCCCCACCACTGAAGTGGTCAAGCCTGTTTGCCAGGCAGGTGGCGGGGGAGGTGGTGGGCCCAAGGGGCAGAACAGGTAATCAGAGGGGGGTGGAGTCCTCTGCCCAGGCCAGAGGCCTTTGCCAGAGGCCTCAGGCATGGGTAAAGCTGGAGCCTGTGATTGGAGGGAGCAGGGGCAGAGCCGGTAATTGGAGGGGTATGAGAATGGCCCATGCATGCATAAGGCCTGGGCCAGAGGCCTCAGGCCTTGGCAGAGGCAAGGCCAGAGATTGCAGGAGCCTGGGCTCCACGAAGCCAGCAATCGGAGAGTCGGGGCAGAACCTGTGATCACAGGGGTCTGGGCACTGGTGGAGCCAGAAAAGCAGGGGTCTGGGGGTCCCCTGCCCAAGTTGCAGCCTCCACCAGAGGTTATAGACCTGGGCAGGGGTGGAGCCAGTGATCAGCGTGAACTACAGAGGAAACACCTTTTCTTTTTTTTTTTTAAATATATTTTATTGATTTTTTACAGAGAGGAAGAGAGAGGGATAGAGAGCTAGAAACATTGATGAGAGAAACATCAATCAGCTGCCTCCTGCACATTCCCCATTGGGTATGTGCCCACAACCAAGTACATGTCCTTGACCGGAATTGAACCTGGGATCCTTGAGTCCACAGGCTGACGCTTTATCCACTGTGCCAAACCAGCTAAGGTGAAACACCTTTTCTTAACGCCCATTGGCTAAGCTCCCTGTATGGCACTGGTAATATTCTTAGTAACCTGGGTAAGAAGAATCCAAAAAGGCGATTTAGGGTTTTCCCACCACACTCCTAGAGGAAAAAAAAGGAAGGTCCATTGCTGGAGGGCTAAGAAATGTCAAATCCTGCCCTAGCTGGTTTGGCTCAGTGCATAATGCCTCAGCCTGCTGACTAAAGGGTCTGGGTTCAATTCTGACCAAGGGCATGTACCTAGGTTGCAGGCTCCTCCCTGGCCAGGGCTCAGGTCAGGGCATATGCAGGAGGCAACCAATCAAAGTGTTCCTCTCACTTTGATGTTTCTCTCTGTTTTTCCCTTCTCTTCCACATTCTCTAAAAATCAGTGGAAACACATCCTCAGGTGAGGATAAAAAAAAGAAGGAAAGAAGTGTCATATCCTCGGAAAGACACATCTTGAAAATGTCTAAAGAAAGTTGTCATTTTTTCATGGTGAAGGGACTGGAGTCCGTGTTGATGAAAACACCTTGGTGGCTGCGGTGACTGGCAGTGGGTGCAGCAGCAGAGTGATGGGGCTGGTGGCTTCCCCTGATTAGCCTGGTCACCTCCCACAAAGGGAGGCCAGGGAGCAGGGAGTGGGCCTAAGCCATTAGTAGGACACCCCTTGAGGGCTCCCAATATGTGAGAGGGGGCAGGCTGGGCTGAGGAAACCCCCTCCCCAGTGCATGAATTTTGTGCACTGGGCCCCTAGTAAATAAATGAAAAAGAATTAGGAATAGTAAAAAAATGCCAATTTTAAAGGATATTAAATAATGAATTTACCTGAAAGTAAAGGAGTGAAAAGCAATATAAGAATACATTTCGTGTATATCTTAGTAACCAATTCATTTAAATAATCTTAGCTGGAATTCAAATCTAAAAGAAAACATTGGTATAGTTAATTTTTCTTTGCTAGTTTAAGCAAGTACAGGAAAGGGGAGGACAGGTAGAAGGAAGGAGTTAAAAAATTTTCTATTTAAGCCACTCTAACAAGTTGCTTAGAGCTCTGAAGCTTTCTTAGTAGAGATTCTCAAAAGTGTCATCATTTTAAATTCATTTCAGTAACAAAACAGTAATGTAATGAGCCAATTTCTGAAATGATTAACTGCTAACAGTTAAAATACAATTTTCTTCTTGGTGTGATGACATAACTGAACAGTAGTTATAGATGTCTTCTGATAGCTTAACAAATGCACTTAGTAGCCTACACAGCATTTGTCATATAAACAAAACAGTTTTAGAACATAAAAGTTACATGTGTTTTGTTCTCTTTTTGTGTGGTTTAATGCTTATTTAGATTAATGGATTAAGTGGGAACTATTACATGATTGTAGTAAATCATCAAGTGCTTTGTTATAATATAAAAACATAAAACCTTTAATATTAGCAACCCATATGATTATGATATCATTGTAATTAGCTGAGTATAATTATGAAAAATTATCTGAAAAATCCCAAGCAGGGTCATCCTAAAAAATTCATGTCTGGGCCCTACCTGGTTTGGCTCAGTAGATAGAGCATCGGCCTGCAGACTGAAGGGTCCTGATTTGATTCTGGTCAAAGGCATATGCCAGGTTGCATGCTCAAACCCCAGTAGGGGGCATGCAGGAGGCAGCCAATCAATGATTCTCTCTCATCATAGATGTTTCTATCTCTCTCTTCGCTTCCTCTCTGAATTCAATAAAATTATTAAACAAACAAACTCAACAAAATTTATGTCCATTACTTTTCCAAAAATGTTAAGGTCAGCAAAGAAGAAGACATATCTGTTGCAAATTTGAGGACTCAGGAGACACGATGATAAAATGCAACTTGATATCCTAGATTAATGATGGAATTAAAAAAGTATGCTACACAGAAATACTTGTAACAGCCATTTTAAAAAATATATTTTATTGATTTTTTTACAGAGAGGAAAGGAGAGGGATAGAGAGTTAGAAACATTGATGTGAGAGAAACATCGATCGGCTGCCTCCTGCACACACCCTGCTGGGGATGTGCCTGCAACCAAGGTACATGTCCTTGACCGGAATCGAACCTGGGACCCTTCAGTCTGCAGACTGATGCTCTATCCATTGAGCCAAACCAGTTAGGGCATAACAGCCATTTTTAATTTTTATTTATTGTTGACATTATTACTGATGTCCCCCATTTCCCCACTCTTTATCCACCTCTACCCAGTCCTGCATGTATTTTTTTTTCCGAATATGCTAAATTCTAGTTCTAAATGATGAACTGATTATTGGGGACTCCATTTATTTTTGTAGTGAGGGTTGCACTGATGTGAATAGATCACTACATTTGCTGACATGAAGAGTTATATCTTATTATTTTCCTCAATTTCCTGTAACTTTACTTATATAATTTGATTTAATGGGCAAGAGTAGTATGGACACATTTGAAATATCTCAGATAATTTAGAGTAAGAACTGGTGCCAAAATAACTTGAAAATAACTTTATTGCTAGTGAAGTATACACATAAATTATAAGTGATCAACAAAAAAATTCTAAATAGAATAAGTTACTTCTACTGAATGCTATTGAAATGGTATCAATATTCCAAGTTTTGGAACGTTCCAAATTTCTGTATATATATTTTTAAATTTTTGATTTGAGAGAGAGAGAGCTTTATTGCTCCACTTATTCATGCATTCATTGGTTGATTCCTGCATGTGCTCTGATGGGGGATCAAACCTGTAAGCTTGGCACATAGGGACAATTTTCTAACCAACTGAGCTACCCAGCCAGTGCCCACATAAATATAATTTAAAAGTTGTTCACAGTATCTCAAAAGAAATTAAATATATTTCATCTTGTATTCAGAAATAAATTGTACTGAGCTTTAAAAATGTGTAAAATACAAAAATTAAGGATGGCAAATTAATATTTAAAATGTTTGTGGGAACAGTCTGGTGATTGACAACTCATAAGATATTATAGCATATCTAACTTATGCAATTTTATAGAGGAAAAGGAAAATTATGATTTTGTATTGAGCTCCAAATTACAGACAGATTAAAATTAATATGTCAATATTAATATTAACTATTAATATGTGCCTGGGATTTTTCTTTTGGATTTTAGAGTAAAAACTTCAAAATAACCTGGGCTACAAAAATTAGCATTAATTGTTTATCTGTTAAATTATTGTGCTCTTCTAAGTTTAGAAATAATTTTCTGAAAAACAGAAATAAGTTACTGTAAATTAATGCTCATGAATATAGCAAGCTGGTGAGATTCACAAAACAATAAGTAAAGCTATAAATGATAATGATGATAAAGAAGAGAAAGTATAATTGCATGTCTGAGGCTTACAAACTATGAGAAACCATAAGATAATCCTGGCAGCACAGAAAAGAAGAGATCAAACAAGACTTATGATGAAAAGAATGTTTATTTCCTTCTCTTACTTGATATGCTGACATTTTCTCCAACTTATTAAATATATCCATTTTAAGGCATAAAACTATAAACTCTATTCATGTTCTGTGTGGTAAAAATTTGGACTGCAATATGTTGAACATAGAATATAAATTATAAAAATGATTCATTTATATGGTGGCAAATCAAATTTAACAAATTACCTGAAAGAGGAATTCTATTATTTGAAATAACTGCATATTGATATAGATAAATATGCTGCTATTAGGAAATAACTGAATATATTTGAATGCATTAACATTTCTCCTTGGAAACTTTGTCTAATATTCTTGCCAAAACAGGTTGTGATTTTGTTTTGAATAAACATAAAGCTGAGATTTGCTTCTGATATATTTATGTATCATTTTATTTAAAGGGTAACAATTTGAAGTGCACTAGTATTAAAGTTCACTTAAAGTAATTTAAAGCAATATCATACAGAAAATATGCATACAGAAAAGCATAGTTTAATTTATTTCTAAGTATCATTGACTACAAAGAAAGGCAAATTTCATTTATGTCACGAAATTTTGAGGTCTTTGATGGAATAATATCATGTTATTATTTTTGTATTTCTAATCACTAGCCAAGATCTTGATATACTATAAAAATTTAAAATAATCAGAGGATTAGATGGATGAATGTAGAGAAATAGCTTGAGAAATATTTAGATTTTTCTGGCTTAAAATATTATATTTAATAAGAAAAACACAGGATTTGGCAATCTAACCATATATTTTCAATATGAAGTGCATTGATCTCTTTTCTGGAATAAGTATACTTAATGAAATTTTGGTCCTTATTCTTTATGTATTGAAACCTGAAAGGTTTGGGAGATTAATTGAATAGAAAAGGAATCCTTCTAGTAAATTTGAGGAGAAGTTAACAGGAATCTGGAACTCCAGGGACAAAGCACTTGTCAGGTTGTCATGAATTAATAGCTGTATTTCACTTTAGAATTTAAAAAAGGTATGGTGTACTTAGGCAAAAGTAAGCCCTACATCATTGCTTCTGTACTCTTTAGTTTGTTCTTGCTAAGGGAAGGCAAAGATAGCTGACAGATGTGAACAGCTCTTAGAAGGGAACAAAGATGATTTATAGATTATTTTTTGTAGGACTATAAAGAAAAACAGTAAAGGTCAGCTCACACCCACAGCATATGTGCGAGTGGTCAAACCAGTACATGATGCTGATGTACAAAGGACAACCCCCAAGGATCAATGTGGGTAAAACCTCTCCCTGGAATCAATGAAGACAGACCACTATGTTGCCTCCTGGTGATATATAATTTTCTTTTTACTTATAAGTCCCAAAGGAAAGGAAAATAGTACATAAAAGATAATTGCCTTTTAAAGGAGATTAACTGAGAATTGACTGAGTTTAAATCCTAATATAACTGGTAAACTACATAAAATAGACTATTTTTTATACTGAAAGATGTTAGCTTGACATGGAAAGGTTAAACTGCTCCTTATCCAAGATATGGATTGAAATTAGTTCTTATGAGCTAGTAGAAATCAGTAAGAGGACTAACATAAAGTTGCAGGTATACAATTATGAATAATACTAGGGGCCCAGTGCACAAAAATTTGTGCACTTGGGTTGTCCCTCAGCTCGGTCTGTGCCCTCTCACAGTCTAGGATCCCTCTGGGGATGTCCACTTGCTGGGTGAGGGGCTGATGGCTGTTTGAAGGCTGGCCAAGCCCCCCAGTGTGGACCCTCACCCCATTGGGGTGTGGCCAGCTTGGGTGACAGGCTGAGGGCCGTTATCAGGCTGCCCACAGTGACTTCAGGGTTTGGGTCCCTACTGGGGTGCCTGGGAAGCCTTGGTGTGGAGCTGAGGGCCTTTTTCAGGCTTTCAGGCTGCCCACAGCTCCCATTGACCCAGCATCCCAACAAGGCTGGCTGGAATAGGGTTTCTGGGGTTTATTTATCTTCTATAATTGAAACACTGTTGCTTTAAGCCGAGGCCTAGGCAGGTAACGAAGCCTCTTGTTTGCTTTAGCTTCATGGCTTCTATAATTGAAACAATGTTGCCTTAGTAGAGGCCCAGCCAACCTAGGCAGACAGTTTCCTCCATCACTGGTGCAATGGAAGCCTCCTGTTTGCTTCAGCTCTTTGGCTTCTATAATTGCAACTATGTTGCCTTGAGCAGAGAGAGGCCCAACTGGCCTAGGCAGACAGTTTACTCCTGGTGCAATGGAAGCCTCCTGTTTGATCTAGTTCCATGGTGGTTGGCTGGGTTAATTTGGCTGGTGGGTGTAGCTTAGGCATCCCAGAGAAATGGTCAATTTCAATATTACTTTTTTATTAGAGTACAAAATAAATGTTTTAAAATCTCTAATATGGTAAGTAACACTAATTGAGTGTTACCTAAAAACAAACAAAAACCAAATAAGGAAATTTACATGTAATAAATAATTTAATTCTTACTAACTCTACAAAAGGAAAATAATTTTATTACTGTTTTAACAATGAACCAAATATGGCTAGGTGAATGTCCCATAATCATATATGTACTAGATATTAAATTGAAAATTTAAAGTATTCTAAATTATGAACTGTGATATTTAAATTTTATGGCAAAAGTAGAGAATTTTATTAATTATATGCAAATAAAACATAGGTATATTTACAAAATATAATTTGAATATGTTTTCATAATGTTTATTCAAGCTTTGACCCAGTATCATTTTATCCCACAATTATTCTAACAAATAAATATGTAGCAAGAATGACGTAAGAGTTTCTTCCAATATAGGGTTGCCAAATAAAAGATGGGACATGTACTTAAGTTTGATAAGCTATGATTTTTTTTTGCATAAGTATGTCCCAAATATTGGATATCTCATACAGATACTAAAAATTTATTACTTATTCACCTGAAATTTACATTTAGTGGATGTCATATTTTACATAGAAATCTGGTAACCCCAATCAAATTGAGTCTTGGGTAAGTAGACCTAAACATTTTATTTGTGTGAAAAATAATAATCCTATCTAATAAGAGAGTAATATGCAAATTAGCCATCACTCTGTGACAAAGATGGCTGTCTCCATTGACACAAGATAGTGGCACCTAGTCTGGCTCAGCCCCGCCACCGAAGTGGTCAGGCCTGTTATCCAGTCAGGTAGCAGGGGAGGTGGGGGGCCTGAGGGGCAGAACAGGCAATCAGAGGGGGCTGGGGGTACCCTGCCCAGGCCAGAGGCCTTTGCCAGAGGCCTCAGGCATGGGCAAGGGCAGAGCCCATGATCAGAGGGGGCAGGGGCAGAGCCAGTGATCGGAGGGGTATGAAGGTGCCTTACCCAGGAATAAGGCCTGGGCCAGAGGCCTCAGGCCTGGGCAGGGGCAAGGCCAGAGATCGCAGGAGCCTGGGTTCCAGAGAGCCAGCGATTGGAGGGCAGGGGTGGAGCCTGTGATCACAGGGGTCTGGGAACCAGTGGAGCTGGCAAAGCAGAGGCCTGGGAGTCCCCTGCCCAGGCCTGCATCCTTGGCCAGAGGCTGCCAGCGGGGCAAGGGCAGAGCTGGCGATGGCATGGGGCCGGATCAGAGCTGGTGATTGCAGAGGACTGGGCTCTGTGAAGCTGGTGATTGGAGGGGCTTGGGGGTCTTCTTCCCAGGCCTACAGTCTCAGACAGAGGTTACAGGCCTGGGCAGGGTTAGAGCTGGGATTGGAGGGGCAGGGGTAGATCTGGTGATCATAGTGAACTACAGAGGAAACACCTTTTCTTACTGATCATTGGCTAAGCTCTCTGTATGCCACTAGTAATATTCTTAGTAACTTGGGTAATAAGAATCCAAAAAGGTGATCTAGGGTTTTTCCACCACACTCCTGGAGAAAAACAATGAAGGTCCACTGCTGGAGGGCTAAGAAATGTCATATCCTGCCCCAGCCGGTTTAGCTCAATGAATAATGCCTCAGCCTGCTGACTGCAGGGTCTGGGTTCAATTCTGACCACGGGCATGTACCTAGGTTACAGGCTTCTCCCTGGCCAGGGCCCAAGTCAGGGCATATGCAGGAGGCAACCAATCAAAGTGTTCCTCTCACTTTGATGTTTCTCTCTGTTTTTACCTTCTCTTCCACATTCTCTAAAAATCAGTGGAAACATATCCTCAGGTGAGGAAAAAAAGAAAGAAAGAAAGAAATGTCATATCCTATGAAAGACACATCTTGAAAATGCCTAAATCAAGTTGTCATTTTTTCATGGTGAAAGGACTGGAGTCTGTGTTGATGAAAACATCTTGGTGGCTGAGGTGACTGGCAGTGGCTGTGTCTGCAGCAGCTGGGTGATGGGGCTGGTGGCTTCCCCTGATTAGACTGGTTGCCTCCCACAATGGGAGGCCAGACTGTGGCTTAGGCCCACTCCCTAAAGGGGACAGGGAGTGGGCCTAAGCTGTCAGTAGGACACCCTCTGAGGGCTCCCAATATGTGAGAGGGGACAGGGTGGGCTGAGGAACCACCCCCCCCCCAAGTGCACAAATTTCGTGCACCGGGCCTCTAGTACTTAATATTATGTCAGATACTGTGTTAAGAGCTTTTACATTTCTGAACTTGTTTCCTCCTCACAATAGGCCTATTATGGAGTGATTACCACTTAGGTCTCTAATTTCCCTTGTGAGAAACTGATTATTTATAGAAGTCAAGTGAATTCTCCAAGTAATGCAAGCAGTAAATGTTTACCAAGTCAATTGCAATGTGATCATGAACTTATAACTGGGCTGTAGATGTTCAGATCACATATTAATGACCACAAACTTTTGTAATGGTACCATGCCTCTCTATTCACACCTAACTATAGATATAGGTGTGAATCATGCTGTGTGTGAAGAATTTCTCTGCTAACCCATAGACTCATGGGTAATAATGTTAAGTAACTGCTATTGCTATAAAAAAGAGATAGTTAGAAGCTGGACTGGTACTAATAGACCTTTGTTGTTGCAAGGAACTGTCTTGTCACTCATGACTAAGCAATGACAGTCACCTATTGAACATAAACACTTTCCTAAGTCACCAATCAGACCAGGTCACTCTTTGACTATGATAAAGTAATACTAAAACAGCATGACTCTATTTACTTTTCTAAATGGAGACAAAAACAAAGCCACTATGTAAACCACACAGATTATCAGATGACTACCCTTTCAGCTGGCATGAGTGACAGCTACTTCTTCACCCATTCTGAACTATCTGATGGCAAGAGTGAGAAAGAGAGAGGGTTTTATCCCCTGGCTTCTTTTGCCTTTTTTGTTATTAAAAAATTTATTTGGTCAATGTTTGAGAAGTACTAATTGCCCTGTAGTTCTAGGAAAAATTTGTGGGATTATTGACCATTCCCTTGAGTAACTTTATAGCTCTCCTGACAAATGACCTTTATTCTGATATTAGAAGTAGAGGTTCTTGAGTCTAGCTGGACTGGAAAATAATGACTGTGTCAGTTCTGGCTAAGTTCAACAAGGAGAACAGAGATGCCTCCCCTCACCCTAGAGTATTCTGAATACTGCTAAGGATCAAAAATTACATCACGATGGCAATAGGGGATGGTTTTCAATGAGCAGGATGAAGAGACTGGAGGCACCAAATTAATCAGGGGAGTATTATGATTGGGATACAGTCTATCCCTGGAAACATTCAGATTAATTAGCACTCTCCTATAGGTTTTAGCTCTCTTCTAATAATATGAGAATAACATACTCACATATATTTCATGATAGATTGAGTGAAAATTCAATCCTCCAAAGAGGTGGCCAGTTGCAATATCTAACCTAATAAAAGAGTAATATTGAAATTGACTGTTTCTAAGCCACACCCACCAGCCAATCATAGTGGCTGTATGCAAATTAACCCAGCCAAGATGGAGGCCATCAGTCACGGAGCTAGAGTAAACAGCAGGCTTCTGTTGCACCAGGAGTAAACTGTCTGCCTAGGCTGGCTGGGCAAGTCTACTAAGGCAACATTCTTTCAATTATAGAAGTCACGGAGCTGAAGCAGACAGGAGGCTTCGTTACCTGCCTAGGCCTCAGCTTAAAGGAACAGTGTCTCAATTATAGAAGATAAATAAACCCCAGAAACATGCTTCCAGCCAGCCTTGCTGGGACATTGGGTCAATGGCAGCTGTGGTCAGCCTGAAAGCCTGAAAACAGCCCTCAGCCCATCACCCAGGCTGCCCAGGCACCCCAGTAGGGACCGAAAACCTGAAGGGGCTGTGGGCAGCCTGTAAACAGTCAGCCTGTCACCCAGGCTGGCCATACCCCAATGGGATGAGGGTCCACACTGGGGGGCTTGGCCAGCTTGCAAACAGCCATCAGTCCCTCACCCAGGCTGGCCAGGCACGCCAGCAGGTGGAGATTCCCAGAGGGGTCCCAGACTGCGAGAGGGCACAGGCTGGGCTGAGAGACCTCCTGAGTGCACAAATTTTTGTGCACCAGGCCCCTAGTCTTAAAATAATTAAGGTGAAATGGCAACCCAAGCTATGGCCAGAAGCTGAAGGTAATTCTAAATTTGTAGTTGATATTCATCATTTCTCTACTGAACCAAAAATTTAGATTTTCCTTACGCTTAGATATCATTTCAAATGGTATCATTTGTTTGCCTGTGGGCACTGAGCCTTTGAAGCTATACTGTTCTCAGGCAATGAATGCTTTAATTCATTATTCATAATTAGAACAACATGAAAGCACAATACACACCCCATTGAATCCCCTTAGTTTCATATAAACTCTTGCCCTGTCCATTATTTAATAACTAATCTAGTTTTTCCTGGAAGCCAGAATAAATTTTTGTGTCCACACACTGACATGCCTGATGGCATGCAGATTCCAAAGTTTTCAGTTTAACATCACAGCTTAACTTCCACATGAGTGAAGTCTTTTTCCATGGACAGAAATGCCCTACACTCCTCAAGGGATCAATAAATTTAATCTGCCAAGGTCTTAGGTTTCTAGGATGGGGAACAAAATATTCAGAAGTAGGTCCATGGGCATAATAGTGAAAGGAACAAAACTTTCCTTATTTCCTTAACTTCTTGACCTCATGTATATATTCTGGCATGTGAAACACAACACTATACTTTCTCTGATAGTTCAGGACATACACTGGAATTTGTAGGACAGCATCTGAATTTTCAAGGTGTATTCTCTTTAATGGACCATCATATAGGCCCAGGTTTAATATTCTTACTGCCCTTCAGTAATGCGATATGTGGTAAGATCAGTGAACCACATAATTGTGATCCCACTATTGTTTATTCTTTATGGTAAAACTAGAGGCCCAGTGCATGAATTCGTGCATGGGTGGGGTTCCTTTGTTTAGCCTGTGGGGATTGGGCCAAAATCCACAGTCCAATGCTGCCTGCAGCTCCTGCAGCTCCTTCCTGACACTCCCGCTCACCCTGGCCCCACTTTACCTGCTATAGGCTCGCACCCAATCAGGTCCAATCAGGAGGGGCTCATGACACCATAGCAGTGCTCGCAAGCCATGAGCCCTGCGACTGGTGCCCTCTTGAAGGGCGTGGCCTGTGGGATCAAGCCGAAACTGGCTCTCCCACATCCCCCAAGAGGTCATGGATTGCGAGAGGGCACAGGTCAGGCTGTGGGACCCCCCTGGTGCATGATCTGGGCCAGGGAGGGACCGCAGGAGAGCTTCAGAGCATGCCTGGGACATCTAGCACAGTCCTGATTGCCAAACCCAAGCAGCAAGCTAACCTACTGGTTGAAGCGTCTGCTCCCTGGTGGTCAATGCATGTCGTAGCAAGCAGTTGAGCAGCCTTAGCATATCATTAGCATATTACACTTTGATTGATTGAACAATTGCCCAGTCACCGGACAATTGGGCACTTAGCATATTAGGCTTTTATCATATAGGACTAGAGACCTGTTGCTTAAAAATTTGTGCACTGGAGGGAATCCCTCAGACCAGCCTGCCCCCTCTCACAGTCTAGGAGTCCTCAGGAGATATCCTACTGACAGCCTGGTATCCCTCTGCAGGAGGTGACCTGCTCCCATCACCCCCTCCCTGCTGCTCCCTCTGGCCTCCCTCTGTGGGAGGCGACCAGGCCGATTATGGGAAGGCAACACCCCCATCACACCTCTGCTGCGGCTGTGTCCTGAAGGATGTCCAGAAGACATTTGCTCTAATTAGCATATTACTTTTTTATTAGTATAGATTAGCCTTTTGATCTGAATAAGGCATTCTGTAAATTATCAGATTGTATTGCTTAAGAAGGCTTTCTGATACTTAGGAATAAATTTAATAAAGAATGTGAAAGACGTATATACTGAAAATTATAAAACATTACTAAAAGAGATTGAAAAAGACATGAAAAATTGGAAAAATATCCCATGCTCATGGATTGGGAGAACTAACATAGTTAAAATGACCATTTTACCCAAAGCAATATACAGATTTAATGCAATCCCATCAAAATCCCAATGTCATCTTTTTTAAAGAAATAGAACAAGAAATCATCAGATTTGTATGGAACCACAAAAGACCCAGAACAGCCAAAACAATCCTGAAAAAAACACACACACACACACACACAAAAAAAAAAACAAGGCTGGAGGTATTGTACTACCTGGCTTCAAAATATACTACAGAGCTACAGAGACTTCAAAATATACTACAGACTTCAAAACAGCATGGTATTGGCAGAGAAACAGATACACAGATCAATGGAACAGAATAGAGAACCCAGCTTTATAAAACCACACCTTATATGAACAGGTAATTTTCAACAAAGGAACCAGAAATGCACATTGGAGTAAAGATACCTTCTTCAATAAATGGTGCTGGGAAAACTGGAAAGCCACATGCAAGTGAATGAAACTGGATTGCAGTTTGTACAAAAATTAATTCAAAACGAATCAAAGACCTACATAGACATATTGATGGGCAGAGCAATCTGCTTACTGTTTCATTCAAATTGGATAGGAAAGAAGCCTAAAGCATGCTTTAATGTAGATATCTCACTAGAGAGGAAATTAATGACCTGGGAGTCTGAGCCCCATTTTTCTACACCTGCTTAAGGCTAGTTTCAAATGTGCCACTTCCATGGTGTAGTGGATTTTCACATGCTTTCCTAAAATTATGAGTCAGTGGATTCAATAACACCTAGTGCCATAGTGGAAAGCTATGTTTACATAGTCAATATGTGTCCTATGATCAAATACACACTCTCTACCATTTTTATCCGATTAACTGTTCCTATAGAGGAAATCTGTTTTGTGCCATTGAGGGCGTGGTTTTGTCTCAGCACACTAGGAACCTGAGACACTACTCTCCTAATGGGCTGTCACATAACTTGCACATCAACAACGCACAACTGTCTCACCTTGGTTCTGCAGGGTTCACAGTGCTAAAGCAAAACAGCCTGTTCTGCATCCTGTCCTTACTGAAAAGAGCTTTCTTGCTTTGAGGCACATTATGAATTAACAGAATTTCTAGTCACTTTTTAAACAGATCAGGATAATAAGCCCATGTATGATATATACTGCCTCCAAAATCCAATGAGGTGATCAAATATCTATTTCTCATTGGTATAATTCAAGTTTTAGGGAGTAGAAGGAGCTTCACATTAGAATATCCAATATTAGTCAATATTTAATTCTTTAAAATCTTCACCAATGTTTAATCCTTTTAAACATCTGAGAAATCATCTTGACACTCTGGCAAGCATGATGTTTTACTAGAGAATTCAAGTAAATTGTCACCTCCTACTCATCATTTAAAATATAGTATAATGTCATTAACATAGAATGTCAGCATGATTAAGAACCCTATGGAATATATTACATCCAAGAACAGAAGAGGAGGTAGAATATTACAACAGGACATTGAAGATGCACTACTACATTTGTCTTGTAAAGATGATTTAAAAATATATATATATATTATTGATTTTTTTTGTTTTTACGAAGAGGAAGAGAGAGAAATAGAGAGTTAGAAACATCGATGAGAGAGAAACATCCATCAGCTGCCTTCTACACAGTCCCTACTGGGGATGTGTCCACAACCAAGGTACATGCCCTCGAACAGAATCGAACCTGGGACCCTTCAGTTTAAAGGCTGATGCTCTATCCACTGAGCCAAACCGGTTAGGGCAAAGATGATTTTTAAAAATTCTTCTTGTTAAAGGGAATCAAAGCAAAAACAAACAAACAAACAAACAAAAAAACCCACAAACATTTACCAAACTAAAAGCTACATACAAAATGTCAGAGGCTGTATTTATCTGCTGCAGATAAAATATGACATCTGGTACAACAGCATTTTTGTCTCTTTGATGATGAATGTTGTTGAACGCTTCTGTTTTCTGTAGAGTGGATTAAAAGGAGCAATGCTGAGTACAAGTCTCTTTGCATCTTAAGATTCTTGATTTTGATGTTTTCTATGTAAATGTTTCTAGAACGTGCTTTTGCTTTGTATGCACTGTCTTGGCCAGAGGATCAGTAGCTTCAGAGGCTTTCTTCTAGGACTTCCTAACACAAAGGTGCACGAAGTAAAGCTTCCTCCATATGCTGAGTATATGTATGGACTAGAAAATAAACGTAGAGTGTCCAAGGACACCTTAGATAGTCTTCTATGCGATAAACCCAGTCAAAAACCATTTATTAGTTGGTGTTTATGTGCAAACTCAGGATTTCCATTTAAAGATTTAGTTTTCTTAAACTTAACACATGAAAAACTGACCGCCTTATAGTTTCATGAAATGGCATCATTGTAGTCTTCCACTTTAAACTATTGATAAAGCAGCCCTTTCTATTGTCCCAGCAAGTATTTCTGTGTTAAACTTCACTACACTTTGCTAGGAGTAAAGCAAACAAGGCAGAATCAAATAAAAGCTGAAATCCCTGAAATAGGATTTCAGTGAGAGCATGGAACCAGGCTTATTGTGTAATCTGTAGGTACTCTAATAACTAAAGCATGAGATGCGATGTGAAGACAGTATATAATTATAAGCACAGGCGTGATATGATCTGCTTTAAATTTTAAGAGGATGATAATGGCAATTGCATTAAGAAGAAATAAAACGGGAGCAACCCAGAAGAAGAGTGACCCTAACAGGATTATCTCAAAATTACAGGATAAAAATGATTTTGGGTTGGTGCAGAAACGTAGTATTGAAGGTGACAGGTAATATTTAGATATGTTAAGATATTTTTCAACTACTCTTCTTAATTTCTATGTTATTACATTTTAAGAGAGATGATGTATAAATAATTTGGTTATGTTTTTATTTCCCTAAATTTTTACTGAAATCATTATCAGTACAACCTTAATTTATATATACTTTATTTGTTTACATCCCTAAAATCAAAATCTGGAATGGTATAAATGGCACAATCTATTTTTTTTAGTTTGTATGTAATAGGAACCTTATAAGCTAGATGTCCAGATGCATTTATTTTTACTGTTGACTTTTTAAATGTCACTTTAAATTAGAAGTTAATGCTTTTGAACTCTAGTAATGTGAGTTCATTGATACAAAATGGTTGTCTTTGTGTAATGTCAATGATATCTGTATACATAAGTTATTTTTCAGCTTCACAGAAAACTTTTTGAAGTTATTAATGCCATTAATACAAAATGAGTTTAAAGTTCATGGTAATTAAATAGTTATATTTTTCTATATAGGTATGTTTACTATATGATAGAAAGTTGTTTTAGATACTTGGATTATATTCAGAGAGCTATTGAAAAAATTTCTAGTTCCTCTGAAATACATTAAAAGGTATATATTTATCTACTTATTTTTGCATCACACTTGGAATCTCCATGTGATTTTAAAAAATAGATTTTTATTGATTTTTTTAGAGGTAGAAGGGAGAGGGAGAGAGAAACATCTGGGAGAAACATTATCGATCACTGCCTCTTGTATGCCCCTCTTGGGGGATTAAGCCCACACCCCGTGTATGTGCCCTGACCTGGAACTGAACCAGTGACCTCATGGTTCATGGGATGGTGCTCAATCATTGAGATACACTGGCTGGGCTCCATATGATTTTGATATCTTTAAATTATTATTGGTTCTGTTCAAGTGTGTGTGTGTGTATGTGTGTAAGTATAAAAATTCATATGTAAGTATACTTCTGCAAAATTCTCAATTTGCTATTTATTCCTGTCTTCTAGTCATATAATACTCTTTCCAGATGAGATTGTCATTTAAATAGTCCAGTAGAAAAGCTTATATAAACTTCCCAGATCTACTGAAGAAAGCCTTTTATAATAGAGGTGATTTAAATTAGTGCTAATTTAGAACCCTTTTGAGAATATTTGCCTGTCAGCTATTTTGCCCACAAACAATTTTTAAGTCCAGCAACAATACACACTGAATGATTAAAGTGCCTGAGAAGCAGAAGTAAATATGCAATTTTCATTAGTGGGTATTTTCTTTCCAGCTTTGACTATATAGATTAGATTTTTGAAAGAATAATAACTCTTATTAAATATACTGGGTAGGACAAAACAATTGGATTACCACCTAGACTCAAATAATAATTGTGTATTTCTCTGATAAAAATGATATATTTTATATACCATAAGTGAAAGCATAGATATTCATATTTTTTCTGTTAATTTAGTATTGCATTTTTAAGAGGAAGAAGTGGTTTCTTACTTATTTTCTTAACCACCTTGGATTGTTTTGAACTGAGGTGAGATTCACATAAATACAATGAACCACTTAAAGTGGACAATTCAATGGCACGTAGGACATTCATAGTGTTATGTGATCATCACGTCTCTGTAACTTCAAGACTTTCTTATCATTCCAGAAGATCATCCAGGATTATTAAGTGAACTTCAATGTGACCATCTACGTCCTACACTGAAATAGCTATCTCTTTTGGATATTTTAATCAGCATTGTCATTTGGAAAAAATGGAGAACATCCATTAGTCAGGATGGACTCTATTTTTTGATCCAGAATACAGACTAGAGATATTCCTGAAGCTAAGGAAAAGCTTTGACTTTCGACAATGGTGAATCTACAAATTTCTCCTCTGTGTTGATTCTTTCTCTGTGCAGAAAAATTGCCCTTTTGGTGTTCATATGCAGCAATTTTTACCCCCTTGAATTACACATCCTTAATATTTTTGGAATTTTCATACCATCAACTCTATTTCATACCATCAACTCAAATTGTGACGGTCCTACTTAGAAAAACTAGGTTGAGGTACAGAGGCATATATAATAGAAGGGTAATAGCCACCTTTCTTATTGCCACCTCTGTGCCAGTGCCAAGAATAAAAAAACACAAAAACCAAAGGCAACCCTGGATTTAGCTGCTGTGCATTATTTCACTTAGAAATAGCCCTCCTAGAGTATATTCCCAG